>JAUTXX010527673.1:0-11134 GCA_032273605.1 Panulirus laevicauda | reverse complement strand
GTTCTGTGTCTTTAACATCACATTTGCCTCCTGGGCACGAGATATCTTGTGGTATGTTGGTGTTGTACAGTGCTGTCCAGAACGTCGGCCAGAAACGTTATCTCGTGGCTACATGCCTGAGGAAGGAAGTTTCTCAAGGGAACAGTTTTTGGTAAGGCGGTGTTTAAATCTGGGCAAGGAGGGAGGTTGTATACTGCTTGTCGGGTTGTTTCCCTGTGTATGTATTTTGTCAGTGTCGCGTGTGCTGGGGGAGAGGTGGGGAAATCTGTAAGCACAGGATGCTTAAGGAGGGATATGCTTTTTTATCTCGGGGCTGGGGGGGAAGGTGGCTGATTATAGCATAGTTTGGCTGGGAAGGATCTAATACCGTTGCAAAGAACTAAGTATTATCAGGCACACTGAGGGTGAACCTTTACCGGATATTTCTGCGTCGCTGAACAAGCGTCGAGTGTTTATTGTTGCCCAGGAAAGCCGATGTTTGTTCTGAGAGCTTAGTTCTATGTTGTCTGTAGTTTTGTTGTGCTTACTCTTGACGGGTAAGATGACCAGACATGTGCGGTGGTTACAGATATCTTCAGCCACTCCTGGACACACTACATGTCCCGGGCTGTCTGGAAGCTTGCCACCACAGAACCAAAGCTAAAACTCTCCCAGACACACAGCTCCTCCCTACTCTTACTGCCGCCTTATATAGATGACATGTTCAGTATCCAGACTCCTTGAAAAATTGATCCACAAAAACATAGCTCAGATATCCAGCTCTCACTTACACAACACGGTTTTAGGTCTTATCATTCCAGTGCACACACACACACTCACACACATACACACACACGCACCTCACACAACAGATTCTGAATGGATTTAGGAAACTGCAGTCCTTTTCCAACACAGTGCTTGTTGCATTGGATATCAAGCGGTGCTTGTTGCATTAGATATCAGGCCACCGTTCTCCGACACATCCACACACAAATGACATTGACGCCACCTCCATGATAATGATGAAAAATGGTTTGCCAACTTTATAGCTGGTCACCAACCCAGAGTTGCTCACAAAGGCTTCGCCTCCCAAATCCTGAAACTCTACAAAGGAATTCCCAGAGGAGCAATGTGCGTGAAAGGGACTTTACGAGTCGATATTTTACCTAAACTCTCACCAGATCTCCGCCTTGGCAATGCTGGAAAGGAGACTAACTGTCTACTGACAAGTATCAGAGTCGCATTTAGATACATGGACAAGAAAATATACAGTGAAGCGATCACATGCTATTATGGACGAAAATAGGATATGCTTCTCAAGTTTGGTCACTACACTTAAAAGAGAATAGAGATCTGACTGAGGAGGTCGCGAGGAGGACAACGAATGTGGTTTCAGGAAGTCAGAGCGCTGAGTTACAGGGAAAGGTTAGAGGCTATAGATTTGTTCATGATGGAAGAGAAAGGAGTGAAGTTTGACCGAGGAGCAGCCCTTATTAGAGCAGAGTATAGTTTGATCGAGGAGGAACCTTTAAGATTTTAAACCAGTAGGATGACGTCAGTAGCAAGGATTTCTTCGAAAGATGCAAAGATGGAGCAGCCAGAGGCCAAATCAAGCATGAAACTTGCTCGAAAAGATACAAAGAAGTCGTTTTGTAGTGTACAGTACTGAATGAATGGAATAAACTGATTAATGAAACTGTGAATGTGGGCAGCATACACCGATTTAAAAAGCTGTACGATAGCAGAGGTGGTTCAAGAGATGAGGACCCACGAGAATAAAACTCGCTTCCCGCATGATATGAATAAGTAATGACACACACACACACACGCACACGCACACACACACACACACACACACACACACACACACACACACGCAGGAAGAGCACCGCAGTTCAGCTGACATACCTTCGTAAAGATAAATGCATGTAGAGCTTCACTGGACCTGTGGTACATGTAAAGGGAAGTGGGAAATACCAGTGGAGCCCGTAAATGAGCAATGACTGTGGAAATGACCCAAGATATGAATGGCCGTTTTGAGTAGAGATGCGAAGTATGATGCATTGCTATTTCTGGTGGACATACATGGGATCATTTACGAAGAGATAAAGTTGATAGTTAAATGATATTGGATCAAGCAATTTATGAAAAAGAATAATAAAGTCTTGAACCGCAGTAGAAAAAAAAATGGTTTATGCTACAAGTCGCTTGGCTAACTTCTCGGAATTATTCTGTGATCACATTCCTTGTTCGAAGTACATACGTTTGCCTTAAGTAAGTCAATCAGGGTCGCACTGAAATTTCGTATGGGGGGTTTCCAATGACATTAAGATGGTGTTGAATACTGACAGCGTATTCAGCATGAGTCAGAGCCATTCTAGGCTAGAACTTTTAGATCACGAAATGGAGTCAGGTAAGATAAAACTTCATGATCGTGCAGTAGTAACTTAGTATGTTAGGAGGAGGAGGCTGGCTGTAGGAGATGTTGTGGATGGCTTTTCAGTAGAGAGATCAGAGACAATTTGAAGGATGAATCAGATAACATCATAAGGGATAGGGGCAACTGCTGTTACTGATAAAAAAATGAATGTCAATCATGAAAAATGGATGAGGAAATTAAGAAGCTGAGGGATCGTATGAAACAGGACGAATCGTCTGTAAATGGACTGTGAAATTAAGGAACTGGAATAAACACTCTCACAGTAGAAAAGGAAAATGAAAAGGATTGGATGACCGCAAGGAAACACGCATAACACAGTGGCCGGCGTTTGTTGAACGTGGGGGACAGGAGACAGGAACAAACTCTAAGGATGAGTGTAAGAAGAAAGAATAAATTGGTTTTGACTGATGCAGAGGCTCGGAGATCTGAAGACTTTAAACAAGAGGAACATAGTTGATTACTAAGTGTAGCTATAGATACGGTAACATACTGCAACAGATAGTACCCTGAGGGAAGTAATATGGATGGGGTCGGTAGCTGGCTTGTGGAGAATATTCAGGATCAACGCAAGTTGGCAAAACTACAAATCTGAGAAGATAGATACACAGAGACGATAAGTGGGTTACACCAGAACTAAGAACTTTAACGAGATGGGAGGTAGGTAGAGACAAGTCGAGTGCTTTTTGGATTGGATGGAGAATGAGTTCAGGCCAAAAAAGGGACAAGGCGGAGAAGGAATACACACACTGATCAAAAGACAATTAGATGATACAGATATGTCAAATAAAATTCCTGAGATATAAGAGAAAAAGTAATTGATAGGTATAGTTAAGCAATGAGGGGAGAGATTAGTATTGATTACCATCAATATGGAGTTTTGTAACCATGTATTTAAACAGTCCAAGAAACTTACTTATGAGGAGACATTCAGGAAGGAATTCTTCAAATGTGATAGTCCAAGGGAAGAGTTCAAACAAAGAGCAAAAAATGGGAGATAGTAAAAAGGGTTAGTAAGAGGTGCCACTGCCTCAAAGAGGTAAGATATGTTAAAAGATGCAAATTGAAAATAATGTAAATGAACGCAAATAATTGGTAATAAAGAAAAAGCTGGAGTCTAAGGACTGAATTGTGAAAAACAAACCTTTCATTGCTGAAGTAGTGGAAACAAAACTTGATAAAGAGATCAGAACTGACGTAATCTGTATAGGGTGATACGTAATGCTACGAGCAAAGAAAAAGAAGACAACGAAAAAGGGGGATTGGCTCTCTTGATGAGGGACAACGTTAAATTTGAGGAAATGTTGATGGACGACGTATTCAGGCAACAAAATGTGAAACATCTAGAAAGAAAATTGCATTTGTGGTGCGGATAATCTATATATAACCCTCAATAGATTTTTTTCTAATTCATAAAAGGTATACAGTATTATCAATGGAGGAACAATGAAAATGACGCAGGATGCAGTGAGGCATGCAATTATCAGAGAGCGAAGTTATAATGATGGGAACTTTAATTGATTATCAAGAGACAGAGTAGAAGAATCTTGGAAACAAAACTTTTTCGAATGTTTCGCAGCAGATAGAGAGAAGAGGGTAGAAAAGAGTGGTATTTGGTTTGACAACATGTGGATGGTGGAGATATCTACAGGCGGCCCTACAGTCAACTGGAAAGAGGTGAAGAGAAACGATTTGAAAAGAACACTGTATATGAGGCAAGAAAAAAAAGCAAGATTTATTTTTTCCATAAATTCCTTAGGAGTAAATAGTCGGATTATGGGATTAGACGATTCAGAAGTGAAGAGTCCTGAAGAGTGATGTAAAGATGTGAGAGGAGGTGAGTGAAAAGTTTGAGTATTTTCACAGTCGATTGCTCCAACACCAGCTGGCTGGAATGGGGAGAAGAGGTCTTGGAAAGCAGTAAAATTCATAGAAAAGACATAAACACAAAACAAAAAGGCCTTGATTCACATAAGGTTCGTGGACCTGATGAAGTTTGTTCCATATGTGCTGAAAGAATGTACAGATACGCTTGACAAGCTGCACGGAATATCATTCAGCACGTTTGCTGGAGAAGGGTAGACTACCAGTGGCTTGAAAGAGTGTAAAGGGCATGCCTATCTTTGAGAAAAGAGGCTGAGAAACTGTGCTGAACTATTTATTGACCGTTCTCTCTCTGACGAGTGTGGTCTGCAAAACACTGGAAAAGATAATTGGAGAACAGATAGATGTCGACTTGCGTAACTAATCTCTTAGATTTATATGAGAGTAATTGCTGTTTTAGACCAAAGAGAAAGAGGACTGGATTGTTTATTCCTGATAGTAATTGCTGTTTTTGACCAAAGAGAAAGAGGACTGGATTGTTTATTCCTGGGATGTTAGAAAGCGTTTGACAATACACATCATAGAAGGATGGGAGAATGGCCATCTTCAGCTGGAACGACGGGTCTACTTCGATGGTTGTGAAAATTACCCTAGTAGAAGGGGACAAAGGGAGTTTTCTAGAAATGATCTGGATTCACCAGTGTCGTACCAATGGCATGGTCTTAGGACCGTCCATGTTCTTAGTTCATATAATGGACTGGACTCATGCCTGAATGTGGTTGCATATGAGAAGCAAAGAATGACAAGGACTGAATCAACTTACAAGGGGACCTAGATAAACTCCAGAGTTAGTTTTGTACATGGGTGATGCAACTCATTCCCGAGTAAATTCAATGTGATGAGGATGGAATACAGGTAAAGACCTCAGTACGATATCATACAGCTTGGAATATACTGCAGGAACTTGTGTTTGAGAGGGGCCTGGGAGAAGACAGTGTATCTAACTTATTTCCAAAGCTTTACATCAAAAGAACTATAAAGTTGACAGACTGTCTGCTGACAAGTATTAGAGCTGCTTTCAAGTATATGGATAGGAAATATTCAGCAAATTATTCAAAGCATTTGTAGCCAAAATCAGAATGTACTTCTCAAGTTTGGTGATCGCATCTAAAGATGCGCAAAGAACAATATAGAAGGTCTAAAGGAAGTATTTATGGATTTGGAGAAAACATATGATGGGGTTGAGAGACATGTATGGTATGTATGGTGTGGGAGAAAAGCTGCTAGAATTTTTTTTCCAAGGGTGTAACGAGTGTACGAGTAAGAAGAGGGGAGAGTAAGTGATTGCAAGTGAAGGTTGGTCTGCGGCAGGGGTGTTTTGATGTCTCCATGGATGGTTAATTTGTGTATGGTTGTGGTGGTGCGGGAGGTAAATGCGACAGTCTTAAAGAGAGGGGCGAGTATTAGATAAGGGGGCCTGAGAAATGAGGCAGTTGTTGTTTGCTGATGACACGGTACTGGTGGCTGATTCGAGTGAGAAATTGCAGATGTTGGTGACTAAGTCTGGAGGATCATATGAAAGGAGGAAGTTGAGTGTGAATTTGAATAAAAACAAGGTTGTTAGGTTTAGCAGGGTTGAGGGACAGTTAAATGGGTGCAACTTTGCATGGAGAAAAACTTATATGTAGTGAAGTGTTTTAGATACATGGGAGTGGATATGGTAGCGAATGTAATCAAGGAAGCGGAAGTGAGTCATAGTGTGGGTGAGGGGGTGAATGTTCTTGGAGCACTGGAAAATATGTGGAACGAGAGGTCGGTATCTGGTAGTGCAAAAATGGGTATGTTTGAAGGTATAGTAGCCCCAAGCAATGCGTGGGCTATAAATGAGGATGTGTGGAGGAGAACGGATGTTTTGCGAATAAAATGTCAGAGGACAATATGTGGTGAGGTAATAAAGATAGTATGTTTGAAAGAATTGAAGAGGGTGTGCTAAAATGATTTTGACATATGGAAAGAATGTTATATGTGTCAAGTGGAGGGAACAAGGAAACTGGGAGGCCAAATTTGTGTTCTTTCATAGGTACCCAAAGACCAAATTCTATGAAAGAGCCCTGATGTTACCCATGATTTCTTTGTAAAGGCTCCTGTAGCCCAAGATTGCGTTAGTTTCAGTAGCAGGGAAATGTAGACTCCTTTGGCTTGAGACAATCCAGCTTCGCCGAAGGTGACTTTTCACTCTCCGTGTAACTTCTTGTAGGCGCAGCACGGTAACATCCCTACATATTCGTATATGATATGATTATGATTAGTGGATGAAATGCACAAGCTGAATGATGAAAGTGTGAATACTGACAGTATACAAACGTTTTAAAAGTAAGATGGCAGACCAAGAGTGTAGGATAGCCTCTCAGTCTGTACCAATAGGGAATTAGACACACACACACACACACACACACACACACACACACACACACACACACACACACACACACACACGACTCATGTCTGGTCACCCGATATAAAGAAGCGTACAGAACTGGCAGGCAAGATCCACAGATGGACAACAAAGATGATGTCAAAAGTTAAGGAGAGCTGAGTTACATGGGACAAGCTGGGGAACCTTCAATTTGTTCACCATGGGAGGGAAAAGAAGAGTGAAGGGGAGGACCGTATCACATCCTCTAAGTCTTTTAAAGCAGCGTGATGTAGGCGATAACAGACGGGTCAGAACACTTGTGAGTCAAGGCATCCACACTCCGGCTGCTGACGTCACAAAGTTAGCCAACAATCCCAGCAATTTACCGTAAAGCTGTATAATGTTGGGCCGCCGCTCGACGCAGTGGTTCGCCCGGTCATTTCATCAAGCAGTATATCTGTTATCTTTTAGGATTGTGACCGTTGTGGCATTACGAAAAATTACATACAATATCCGTAGCCATACGCAAAGTTTTTCAATTTCCTCAACGGTTTTGATTTTTTTTTTTTTTTTGGTTATCTCCAAATATTTAGAGGATGCAAGGAAAGATTAAATGACGATCAACTCAGAGCGGACATTCTCGTTACTGTTGCATTACCTGCGTAACTGAAGGGGAAACAATAATTGCTAAACATAGTCTTGATGATCAGGCTGGACAGTGGCGCCACTGGTGGAGGCGGCGGCGGTCGTGTAAGATAAGGTAGTCAGTGCGGCTCTGGGCGCGGTGGGATTAGGTTGTGTTATTTTCTGCTGCCCACCTGCCTTCTTCTCACGTACCTGTAACTCTGCTTCCCTGGTATAACTGACTCGGATTATTATTGTGGTTTATTGATATAGTGTGTCTGTGTGTATACTAGCTTCTGTGCAGCACTGGTCTAGGCTCTATACTCGAGGAACACCATCTCTTAAACTTTCTTGACCATCTTGAATACGATGTTCTTGTTCTCACACTTTGCTCGTTTTTCCTTTTCTTTATGTCGTTTGTCTTCAGTTTCCTCACACAGGTTTCCCATGTCGTTCACGAATCTGTTGCAGTGAATGGACTTCACAAACTTTCGAACTCTCTTCTTGATTCCTAAGGTCCGTACTAAGTCCATCTTCTTGATCTTCGTTTGCTGACTTCAAAGAACTTTTCACTTTCAGTAGTCACATCACGTTTAGAAAAATAGTTGGAGTAATGTCTCTTCCGCCAGTGGTAGATCTCTGTCCTCTCCTTGTAGGTCGGCTTCAGGCGCACTCTTTGTTACCCTGAGTCGGATCTTTGTTTAAATCTGTTCGTATCGCCCCAGTAGAGTGACGAAATTGACGATGCGTATTCTAGGTTTGATGTATACACTTAAAGTATTGCTGTGATCATTAACCCGTCCATGTATGTGAGAGGATCATTAACCCGTCCATGTATGTGAGAGAAATTTTCAAGTTAAGAGACAGAGGTGTTAAGGTGGGTATCAGGTGAACATCAAAGATTTTCTTTTTTCAACGTTGGAGACCCTAGTCATGGAAAAAAGTCCACATCAAGGCCGGGTCTTAATTGAAATGTGAAGAGGTTAATGAAAGGGAAAAAGAAAAGACAAGCAAAAGTATTTACGAATTTTGGAGGAACTGAAAAACCAGTCTTTTGAAAAGTGCCAGGTCAAAGTTACTGGGGCAGACATGAGAGGGTAGAGAGTTCCAAAGCCTTGAGGTGTAGGGAAAGAAACAGTCATCAAATAGATGAGTTGCTGGCGGGCACACAGTATTCATCTGCCGCAGAAGCTTGCCAGGGTATTGTAAATGAACTTGAAACATAAGTCCTTTGTTCCCTCTCTCTTACGACTGCCTAAATATACGTTTATATTTATCCTTGTGGCTGGGATGGTGTCTGTTGCCTTTTGACAGTACAAGAACATACAATCCACGCATCCATCTTTATCTTAAAACAGAGATCATTCTGTCATGGAAATCTGAAAGGTTTATTTACACATGAACCTTTCCCTCTGAATCCATGTTACCGCTCAGGTAGCTTTGTCCTTCGCAAGCCATCATTCATTTGCTTTCTTTCTTTCCAGGCTCGTTGTAAACCGTCATCGTCAGGGATACGTGTTTGTGGTTTACTTCATTTTCTATAACCACCTTCGTCATAACCGGTTTGCTTTTCTTCACCCCTTGACAACCTCCTTCTCTTTCCCCTTTGATCTTTTGAACATCTCGAGTGGACTGTCGAATCCTGATTACATGTGACTTTACGTTATCAGATCCCAGCGTCTTAGGATTATAATCTTTCCACGATCCTACTCAAGCCTTGTGTAACAGCCTTGATGTTTACCTTTGGCTTCCTCATCACTCCCTCTCGTCAGGATCTTGTGTCCTCCACACTGACGACACGTCATGGTCTTGACACTCTGCCTCTCACATACATCCTCCCGTGTGTCAACCGTCCTCTCTTCTGTATCATTCAATCACATTAACTTCCTTAACTGACAATTTTCGGCAGATAAGTGTATGGAGTAATTAGATATTGCTGTCTGTCGTGTCTGTTCTACTACCTTTCATTTACTTCCTGCCTGCCGTGTCACCTAAACCCTCAACACAGTACGTCTGTATTTTCTTAACCATCTGGATGTCTTGCACTGTCACAACTCTCTCTTCCGACCCGCACCCGCGCACCCTCCCTCGTCCATTCACTTCCCACAGTTGGCATCAAATACAGACACCTTCGTGACAGATTTCTCTGGACACATGTAAAACTGTTCCATACCCAGACTTTAGGTATTCTTTTCCCTCTGAACAGCCTCCCAATCTCTCTCTCTCTCTCTCTCTCTCTCTCTCTCTCTCTCTCTCTCTCTCTCGTTCCTTTTAGGGGATTGATTTTTTTTTTTCGTTTTCTCTTTCATTTCAGTGTTATTTACCCACTAACCGTGCCATTTGGTCACGAGCCTTGTATAATCATTCCTCCCAAGCGGAGTGTTCGTATGGTGTTTTGCGTTTTCAGGCCACTGCACGTGAGAGCGGGTTCTCGTAGTGACGGTGAATCAGGTGGACTGACGCGCCCGTGGAGAAGAGGTCTCGGAAACACTCGAAGAATTTGTATCTCTACGATCCTATCTCTCTATGTGAATCCAACCGTCCCTAGCCACTTTTTTTGTCCTTGATCCCATTCATTGAAGCTTTTCCACTACTCAGTGTCTGCCTCGTTCTTTTCTCCATCATCATTTTTCGTTATATATATATTTTGTCTGTTATTATAACAGCTTTTGAAAGGATAGGAAATGAGCAAATGCATGACACAATTCTCTTCCTTTTGTTTTGATCCAGGCAACACTGTTAGAGAGGATGATCATCCGCCGGCACTTCTTGACGCTTAGATTGTCTCGGACGAGACCAAATACCTTCCTATTTTTATCTTTTCTCTCCATCCTCTTCCTCGCAGTCGCGCGCGTGCGCGTTTGTCTGTGTATATGTGTGTGTGTGTGTGTGTGTGTGTGTGTGTGTATCCTCCAGGATAAGAATAGGTTTGATTTCATTTCCTTCGTGAGTTTCGTCTCAACAGTTTTCCCAGTTATTTCCTGGTTTCATTTTCCCGCGCGGTCTCTCAATGTCAGGTTATTTGCATTTACCTCTAATCTGTCTGCATTCGTATGCGTTGCTTTCAGCTGCGTTTTTCCACTTCTTGTTTTACCTGGTCTTTCTTTGTTCCAGTGATTCTCCAGGTCCAGATGGCTGGAGATAAAGCTGTGAATATTTAACGTCCCAGGAGGGACGAGCTGCAGGAGCTGAAATATATGGAAGGGTTTTGTTGGAGGGTTCCTGGAGGTGTTGACTGGAGGGACGGGTTTTGGGAGTTGAAATTTCTAGGAGGGTGTTGTTTTGGAGGGCCTTTGGGAGTGCTAATTGGAGGGGTAGCTCCAGGAAGTTGAAGAATTTGAAAATGAAATTATTGGGAGACTCATGGGTGCGTTGATTATAGGGAGACATTATAGGAATTAAAGAATCTACGAGGATTCTTAAGAGAACGGTGAGCAAGAGGAAGTTAAGAAAAGACACGAAAAGTTGAAGGTAAATGGATCCAAGGGCTCACATTGGGTTCTTCTGTATCATCAACTCATCAGGGCTTTTTCTCTTTTTTTCTCTCTTTGTTGGCAACCATTTCTCTGGTCTCATTAGGAGTCCCTATTTTTTTTGCTAGATGATTTTCTTATAAACTTTTTTTTTCCCTGTCGCGCTTCCTCTGCTCTCTCATGATTACCCAACTATATTCCTCATGGGAGGCAAGCGTCTTGCCTCGCCTGAAAACCGTGCCTCGGTTACACTCCACTCATCATAATAACCTTCATAGATCTTCCCCTTTACCTCCTGATTACATCTTTCTTTTCTTTGCTTAATTAGGCTGTATGATGGTGGCGATACTACACGAAGCTGTAGCCTGGCCCTTATATATA
>JAUTXX010527641.1:9877-20685 GCA_032273605.1 Panulirus laevicauda | reverse complement strand
AGTGTTTTGGGAGCACCTGAGTTAGTGTGTCAGTAGCTTTGTTGCATGAGACCGGGTTTTAGTGATGGATGATATAAATGCAAAGATGAGTAATATGGCTGTTATACATACACATATATACACATGTGCATATTCATACTTGCTTGCCTTCATCCATTCCTGGCATTATCCCACCCCACTGGAAACAGCAGCACTACCCCCTGCTTCAGCTAGGTAGTGCCAGGAAAACCGACAAAAAAGGCCACATTCGTTCACACTCAGTCTCTAGCTGTCATTTGTAATGCCCCAAAACCACAGCTCCTTATCCACATCCAGGCACCACAGACCATTCCATGGTTTACCCCAGACACTTCACATGCCCTGGTTCAGTCCATTGACAGCATGTCGACCCCAGTATACCACATCATTCTAGTTAACTATTCCTTGCATGCTGCACGCCTTTCACCCTCCTGTATGTTCAGGCCCCAATCTTCCAAAATCTCCTTCACTCCATCCTTCCACCTCCAGTTTGGTTTCCCACTTCTCCATGTTCCCTCCACCTATGACACATATATCTTCTTTGTTAGTCTTTCCTCACTCACTCTCCCCACTCGTCCCTACCATTGCAACACACCCTCTTTTGCTAACTCAACCACACTCCTTTTATTTTGACGCATCTCTCCAACCCTTTCATTACTTACTCGATCAAACCACCCCACACTGTCCTCAAACACCTCATTTCCAACACATCCACCCCCCTCCACACAACCGTATGTAGAGCCCATACCTCGCAACCATTTAACATTGTTGGAACTACTGTTCCTTCAAACATACCCACTTTTCCTCTCCAAGATAACATTCTCTCCCTCCATAGACTCTTCACCGCTCCCAGTGTTATATACAGAAGTGTGTTGTTAGTACTGTACATGAACATAGCAAGGATAACTAATAACGAGTACTTATGCGTGATGTGATACGATTATTGTGAGATAGACACGTTAAGTATTGTTGATTATTACATGGTCTTACACACACAGTATTAAAGAGTGGAATATATTAACAACTGATTATCTTCTTTCAGAAAAAATTCAGAGCAGAGGTGTACTGGGTATGACATCAGATCAAGTAAACAATAAACTTCAATTTCTCCTAAAGGATTAATCAATACTCATTGAAAAAAATGTCAAATAAAATGCAATAAATAATCTGTATTGAAATAGTATTTTAATGTACCTTTTTGCATTAGTCTGATTGGATGACAGAGACTTTAACAGTACATAGTAAAATAAGTTTTGATGACCAGTCTTTATTCAATACAGTGTTTCAATGACAGTTTCAAACTAGCTCTGTTATCACCTATTGATCTTCATCATACCTTTGATCTTCCAATGTATCTGTTCCTATTCATTTCTTTTATAGAAGTTTAATAATTCTGTATGCATTGATTACATATACTATCATCGTATCTCATTTTCCACTATACTAAAAGCATTGATATTTTTTTCATACTTGATCGCCGTTACCCGCGTTAGCAAGGTAGCACCAGTAACAAAGAAAGGCCACATCCACTCACAGCCATTCTCTAACTGTATATAATAATCACATATAAGCTCATTCAACTTTTCTATTTTTTTTTCATAACTTCTCAGTTTTTCATGTTAGTAGAATAGAACCAGAGAGACAATTAGGACCGGCCTCATTTGCTTGCATCCATTCCCAGTTGTCATATATCATGACCCAAGACCAAGAGGCCCTTAGCCATAACCAAGCAAGCCCCACAGACCATCATGGTGAGTAGTTACATATTCACCTCAAATATTTAATAGCATGGGTTGTTTAAGTGCGTGTGTACCTATCAGCCTAGGGTATATTAAAAGCTTAAGAGTCGTTAGTATTAATATTAATGGAAGCCAATGCCATGTATCTTTCGTGGACTCAAATATTTCATGTGATATCTATTGATGTAAAGATATTGAATTTTATGTTAAAAGGAATGAAGTCACAATTAGTGAAAAAACGGGAGTCGCATGGTGTAATTTTTTTCTAGTGTGACGAAACGGAGTAAATATTTTCCGATATTTGTTTATCAAATGTGTTAGATGGCTGATAAAGATTATTAAATGTATTATGAATTCGTATTTTTGGTTTAATCGCAAGGAGTAACTATCGGAATCCGGTTAAAGTTTTAGGAACGTCTTTTCATAGGAAGAACCACAAGATCTATTCACCTGCCGTAAGATCTGTCATAAGTTTTCTTAAATCTAATTATCTTAATGAATAACCAGTAAGATTTGAGAAGACTTTTCCTAGTGCGTCTTGAATTAAAAAAAATAAAAGTTTTAATCCAGCAGGCTTAAAAGTATGGTTATTGTAGGGGGGGAAGAGAGAGTAAACCTAGTTCCTTATAAGGCTACGTACATCATATAACCCACAATTCATTCCGTAATCTCCAGTTAACCCAACTCCAGATTAAATCAGGTCACAGTTTCATAATTGAGCCATGAATTCTAATGACCATATGGCGGATAGGGAGAAATAATGAGTATCGTCATGAGGAAATAGTATGGTATGCGAGTGTGGCCACATCCTGGACCTGCACATCCTGGCACCGGGACCCTGTAAGTACCCGGACGTCAACAATAATAAACAATTCCCAGCTGATTACTTAATGTGACCTGGTCTGCCCGCCTCACACAGCCCCAATGGAGGTCACTTGCCCACCTCCTCCACAGACACGGACGCCAAGGACGGCCCTCCAACCAACCTGACGAAGGATTGAGAATGGAAAATGGCGGAGATCGGGAGTAATACTGGACGGACGAGTTGGCTAAAGATAACACGTAGTTTCGATGAGTTTACAATGGTAGACAATGTTGGTTATAAGTGTATTTTGACTAGGAGTCATTGTTTGCACGCGTATGTAGTACCAAAAAAACAAGTATGTAGTTATGTATTTTCAGTCATCAAACCCTATGCCAAAATTTAGAGAAATTACTGGAAAGTATTAGTGTTTGTGTATGTCTTCACCGGTGTCCCTAATCAACGATATCCAAGATGGTGACAGTCAGGTTCATGAAATGCGTCTGTTATTATGTGGGAGACTCAGTCGACAAGTGAAATTAATGTATAGATTTTGCACTTTGATGTTTGTGTGGGTTTGGTTAAGTTAGTGTGGAGTTTGTAAGGTTAAGTTAGGTTTGTGTAGTGTTTACTGCTGCTCTGCAGGAAGTATGGTTTCACATCAGTGGGATGGAAATCACAAAATAAAAGCATAGAAATACTGAAAAGCAATAAACCACTGATATGGATGTAAGTTTCATTAATGGAATATATTACAGGTGTATGATATTACAGGTGTATTTCATAGATCATACTGTAGTTTTCTTGATTATGGATGGCTTTTGTTGCTTAGGAAGACACTTCCATAAGTTATTGACTCATCGACATTAATCTAATCAATCAATTCGTTGCGAGTATTCGTAAGTTATTGACTCATCAACAATAATCTAATCAATCAATTCGTTGCAAATATTCGTAAGGTATTGACTCATCATCAGTAATCTAATCAATCAATTCGTTGCGATTATTGAAATAAAGTCTGACATGCACTTAAGAATGAGTGTCTGTGAACTGAGAAATTGCCCAGTTTTACATAGAACTAGTTTCGTGTCACCACATCATTGACTGTGAAATCTGCTTTGGAATGTGAAGGCAGATGGTTGATTTACCTGTGTAGCAATTCATTGGAATAACCTCTTGATATTAAGTAATTTTGCTTAGCAATGGTAATACATTGTATTTAAAACAGAATCTAAAGTTTTTGGGCAACTGTTTGTTCTACATTACCAGGCAAGTTGAGAGTTGTCGGTGTTGTTATTGTCAGGGATGATCGGGAGTGAAACTTAAAGAAAAATAGATCGGAGCCTATGATAAAAAAAATATTGGAACCTGTGATGGCCTGCAGTATACCTGAAAATGGAATCCACTGAAAAACTGGGGATTGCAATAAGATCAAATACACCCATAATCGACTACGGTGATTTACAGTTATTAGTAGTAGTTCTATTGGGTTCAGTTAGGTAGGTTAGATTAGGGTGTGCACTGCTTATTGCTACAGTGTGGGAAGCGTGATGTGACAACATTAGGATGGAGATTATGAAACAGAATCGTAAGAATGAATACAGAAAATGTTAAACCACTGATAGAAAACATTTCTTTAGTTGCTTGGGTCTCATATTGTGATATGGGTGTATTTCACAGACCGTACTGCATTCCTCTTGGATTTTGGTGGATATTATCATTTAGGCAGAAACAAAAACCTTGACCTAACCTCCTGTAACAGCTGAGATTAATTATGATTGTCATCAATAATCAGTACATGCCAGAAACGCCATGTCTGTTGCACTAACTCCTGATGAGATGAAATTCATCTCACAGATGACAGACTGAGTAGTTGTTCTTTTAATTACCCAACCTTCCAACAAGCAACTACTCTGTTCATTACCTAGCAGTAGACTACAATAGAGGTGGTTATTTATTTATTATACTTTGTCTCTTGCATTAGCTAGGTAGTGCAAGGAAACAGACAAAAGAATGGCCCAACCCATCTATGTACACATGCATATACATACACGTCCACACACACACACATATACATATACATTTCAATGTATACCTATATATACATACATATATACACATGTACATAATTCATACTTGCTGCCTCTATTCATTCCCATCGTCACCCCACCACACATGAAATAACAACCCCTTCCCCCGCACGCACGCAAGGTAGCACTAGGAAAAGTCAACAAAGGCCACATTCGTTCACACTTAGTCTCTAGCTGTCATGTATAATGCACCGAAACCACAGCTCCCTTTCCACATCCAGGCCCCACAATTATGAATCTTGACTGCTGGAGGAGGATAGGTGAAGTTTTCATAGGTTTTCTCTTTTTATACAAGCTTAACCTACCTCTAGGTTTTTCTTAATATTCTTGACCCTCGCCACTATGGCATTATTTGATAATGTAGAATGCAATACAGTATGTCCAGTCAACCTCAAAAACTTTTTCACTTTCTTTTCTAAAGATTACAAAATCATTGTTGAATAGTATCACTCAGTATTCAGAGCTGTTTTGATGCATAACAAAACTGACATTGCCTGTTACTGCTTTGCAAATGTGATATAATATTCATAAAATGAAAGTCTTGCAGTATGATTGGGATTTTTTTTTCTTTTTGATAAACAAGGTGATAGTAGTGAGTGTTATACAGATCAGGAAGAACAGGGAGATAACACAGAAACAAACAGAACCTATGAAAGTTTCATGTAACCTCCAGAACAGTCAAAATTTACCTTAGTTTTGTGTTATTTGGCAAAGAGTACATGGGTAATAGTTCGCTGTTGTATCATTATTCATCAGTAAAATGTGAAAAAAATTCATATGATTCAATTTGTGACGCTATGGATTTAAGCTAGGGTTGAGGAAGAAACATGATACGGAACAGCATATAGTGATATGAAACTAAGACACCACAAAGTGGGCAAGGTGTTGAAGGAAAGTGAATATATGGATAAAAAGATGAGTATAATGAAGAAGAATGTGTATGAACCCAAGATGATTTAGCACACATGAAGGACAAACCTAACTACCTAGCATTTATGTATAAGATGGAAGGACAAACCCAACTACAGGATGGTATGGAAACACATGGGTTGGAGCTGAGACATCTTTAACATTTCGATGTTCAATGGTCTTCCTCAGGAGATGCTGATTCCAATATTTGGCAGGACTGTATTCCCCAGCAAGTGATGGTCACCAGGTTGAACTCCGTGGCATGTAGCTCTCTGATTGGATTGCTTGTCCTGCTGCCTCCACCCATTCACAGCTATCTCTGCTGCCTGACGTGACTAGCAGATGTTCTTAATCCCTTCCTTTAGATAAATGATTGACGCCAAGGCAACTACAGGCAAGTGACAAACCATTTAATGATAGTGTGAGAGCTTACCTAGAGGAAGGGATTAAGAACAATGTTAACACAAGGTCTGGGTTCATCTGCAGGTCATGTCAGGCAGTGGACATCGCTATGAACAGGTGTAGGCAGCAAGACAGGTAAACCAATCAGAGAGCGACATGTCATGGTGGCCGACCGGATGCCATCACTTGCTGGGAACACAGTCCCGCCAAATGCGGGAATCAGTATCTCCTGAGGAAGACCGTTGAACGGTCAAAACATTGAGATATGTCTCGGCTCTAATTTGTTTGTTTCCATACCATCCTGTTTTCCACATTTGTCATGATAGATAATAGATCAATAATGAGATATCTTTGAGATGGGACCCAAGTCTAAACACAAAATCCATGTATGTTTTATATACAACTTATACACATAGCCTGAAGGTAATGTATACAATAATTTAGTAATTTTTTACAAGAAACAAAATTTGTGTAACTGAACCATCAAAAAGCTAAGGTGTCACAATGTCAGCCACCCATGTGGACAGTCTATAGTTGTTTGGCATCGCCATCATTCCTGACTGAATAGATATGCTACTGGCAAACAATCACTTTCTTACATTTATTCACACAGAGCAGAGAATAAGCAAAAAAGACAGTGAGTAATGCAAGTAAACTGGCACCAACAGAGTGTCAGAGCCCAGCATGGGCAAATGAGTTCAGGTGCGGAATTTTCCACTTGTACCATCATGTTGCCATTCAAAAAAGGCTTGAATTTTAGAGCATTTCAGATTTTTGGATTAGGGATGCTCAACCTGTAGTATCGTCAGGACATCAAGATATGCTTGAGATCGGATTCTTGTTTTAGGTTTGCTTTGATTTACTTTCATTAATCTTTTTTATGATAATTTTAGATGTATATAGTTTCCTTAGTATTTATTCCTTAATATGGCATTCCATGAATGGGATTTAATTTATACTCTTCTTTACAGAGCGTCATGGAGGTTGATGCAATGAGTAGCAGAGATGGCAGTTCGGAAACCAAAAGAATACATTTGCTGGTAACTCCAGATGCTGGAGGTAGGCATCATTAACCATGCAGAGTGACTGTGACAGAAAATGTGTAGATAGATTTTGTCAGAGGAGATTAGCATCATTCACCAAAAATTTATTCAGTAAAGCATGGAGTACACATTTATTAAGGGTTAGGACTGTTTGGGAGTGTTTGTCAAGAAAGATAAGAATGAGGTATGAAGATGGAATGGATGTACAGATGTGAAGATATCGGTTGAGAGTCAAACAGAGGTGAGGATATGAAGTTGTAGGTGGAGACTAAAGATGAGAATGTGTTGGTATAGTGGTTGTTATTCTAATGTTAATGCATTTTTTTTTCATTTTTATGTATTTGTTAATTCTGTTCGGTAATTTCATTTGCTTCTTTTCATTTCATTATTCACATGACACAAAGCTGCAGAGAGAATCTTCAGTTGATATGAACCTGTGGAATGTAGAGATGAAAGGGGAGAATTTATATGTCAAGGAGAGAAACTAAACTATCAGAAGTGAAGGAAATTGACCACAGACTCAACATATCATACACAACTCAAGAAAAAAATAGGAGTCATCAATGAAAGAAATAAAAACCAGAGTTTCTATTCGTAACCAAAGTTGATATCAAGGACCTCAAGCATCATTGTCCGACATAGGATAGAGATGGTTACTTGCTGCTGGTGACACTGGAATTTATAAGGCATTGAAGCGCTTCTGTTTACCTCTTGGTAAAGATACTGATGATGCTGATGCTTACTGGTTATGATGTGCAAAATACCAAAAGAAACACTATGAACAAGTGTTCACTGAGCCAAAAACCATACTTAAGATGAATTTGATGACTCAAGCACTCTCTCAGACCGTAGGCATCCATATTGTATGTAGATGAGGTTATTGCCATATCATATTTGGAGAGGGCCTGCCAGCAATATAATTTTGTATTGTGCTTCAGTACCAAACTTTTGGAACTTGCTTTCTCTTAGATATACGCCGTTAGCTTATACACTAACCATCCTGTGGAAAGAAAGCCAGAACTATGTGGTGATCCAAGAAGGTCCAAAATTGCCCCAGTTCCACTTTGTAAAGAAAGTGAAGCAGGTCAAAGAAGCTTCTTCCTTATTGCATCTCACTGGTGCTGAGAATAGAACGTCTTCGTGTAATGGGCATAGTGCTTGCCAGATCTATCATCTGCCTTCCTTGGGAAACTATGTATTTATCCACACCCATAACGTAGGCATCCTCAGATATTTTTTTTACTTTAGCGTCATGTCCCTCCACAGTGTTTCACAGTGTCTAAAAAGTTTATACTAGTACTGTCTGTCTTTTTTCATTATCCTTCCCAATAATATCTAGTTTCTTGACATTATCTTTTATTTGATGTATGCTGCTCATGATTTTTTTTCCCCAAAGGTACCAACCTCGCTTTGCCATCTTTATTTAAAATATCCCAGCTTCAATTCCACATTACTCTTTTTTATTCTGTTCTCCGTTCATGCTGGTTAAGTGCCCATGGAGGAGGAAACCTGTCAAGGGATTCGGCCTAAAAGTCTTGCCAAGCTGCCTTCTGTGATCTCATTCTCTGGTTTAAAGTGCAGTAATATCTCACCATAAGTAGAGGCAACTATCATTATACTCTGAGCACTCACGAATAACTGGTGTATAAAACTAGTGTTTTGAGGTTGAGCTTTCAGTGAAATTCACCTTATTTTGAAACAAGTAATGGTGGCCATTACAATTACCAGTTTGAAGTAATCAGTTCTTGCTTACTGTTTCATAGTCTTGATTTCCTCAATGTATTTCTTTATGCATCAAAAATATCACCTTGATTTTAATTTGCCTACTTAATTACATTAATGATTGTTTCATGATGGTTTAAAACAATTTGGATGGTGGATGTTTCATTTGGTAACTGCCATATATTGTCACTTTAGGCCTCTCCCAGTGGATGCTGTCTTGTTTTCAGCTATTTTACCACAACTGTCATAATGTTTCACATTCCAAAAACACTTGGGGCACCTGTGAATTCTTCCTCACCTCCTTGAAAAATGATGTGACTGCTGCAAGTTTCTACACCATAGCTTCTTTTCTGAACTGGAGCTTTTGATGCTGCTGTCACCATTGATTGTGTAGACAAGACAAAAATTGAGAGTATGGAATTTTGGGAAATAACAGAAGTATTGAGGTTCAGCAGAGTATGAAATGTGTAGGTGTTGGGGTATACTGAAGACCACATGTGATGATGGGGCAGTGTAGTAGAGAAAAGAGGTGGAGTGAAGACATGTTGGATACCAGAAATGAAGGTGTGAAGGATGCAGTGTGGACAGAGGTGATGCTGTGGAGTTAAAGGGGAGATCAGAGATGGAGAATGTTAGCTAATCTGATACCTACATTAAGTCATTCCTTGGTTATGGGAGGTCCTAGAATAATTATATTAATAGGACATCTTTTGAAGAGCAGCCTTTTATGCTGTTTTCATGAATCATTCCACTAAAATATGTATCTTAGAACTGTGTAATATGTACATTAGAACTGCAAGATAACTTATTCACTCCTTCCTTTCCTTTCAATTTTGTAATTAATACTTCTTTAGCTTAATGGTGATATTCTCATTATAAGAATGTGGTGCTAAATTAAATGGTGCATGATTTATCCCACTATATATGTAACAATTGGTCTGTTCAGTAGAGAGAAATTCCCTGACGAGAGTCTTAACATATTTGGTAAAGAGGACTGGCTCATATTTGGAGAAGTTATCCTGTGGTTACCATACCATGGATTTAAGAATTAGTATGTTGTGTAAAAAGAACTGTGAATAGCATTTTTAGAAAGCATAGCTTTGTTTACATTGTCGCAGATATGAAAATTGGCATTTTGTGAGAAGAAAGATTGGTTTAGTTTTTGTAGGAGACATTACCAAGTTTACCTTGCCTTGGATTTGATAAGTTGCTTATTGTATGAAGAGAACCGTGCCTGTTACTTGGAGAACACATTTCCTGGTTCACTTGGCAGTAGGCTTGAAAGTTGGCCTTTTGCATAAAGAGCATTTTGTTTGGATGAGACATTGTTGCCTGGTTTTCTTTGCCATCGTTATGTGAATTGGAGTGTCTGATAAGAGAACTGATTCAGTGTTTAAAAGAGAAACCATGTGGTTCACTGTGAAGGGTCTGCCTTCTTCAGTTTGGAAAATTAGTTTGCTGGGTAAAGAACATTGTTTGGTGTTTAGGGAAGACAGTGCATGGTTACTCTGCCACAGTTATGGGATATGATCTGTTGTGTATCAAGATTTGCATGATAGATTACAAAGTCTTTGATGTAGATCACCACCAACTGTAAGCTGCTTTTTTTTTATATACTTATTTATTTATTATTATATTTTGATACCTGCTCATCCTTCCCCACCACATTAAGGTAACACCAGGAACAGATGACTGACTATGAGGTATATCACAAAGTTAAAACTGATTTCTTTATGGTTTTGCATTTTTTCCATTCATTTCTTTATATCTTAGATTAATTCATTTAGCATCTTTTCAGTCCTTTTGGTTTCAACTCCTTCAAACCCTTTTTAGTATTTAATGAGCAGTTCTAAATGCAGGTTAGCCAGTGTGTTTTGTATATTTACTGTTGTTTTTAAGAATCATTTTATCCCTCAGGATAAGGGAGAAAGGATACTACCCATACATCAGTTTGTAATGGAAGACAGTATAGAAAGGTAGGAGCAGGGGTCTGAAAATTCTCCCCCTCTTTTATAGCTTTCTAAAAGAGGGAACAGAGGGAGCCAAGTTTTTTTTTTTTTTTTTTTTTTTTTTTTTTTTAGAA
>JAUTXX010527631.1:0-11135 GCA_032273605.1 Panulirus laevicauda | reverse complement strand
TGGCTTTTGTGGGGTATCATGCTTTCTATGAAAGTGCGCGTTCATATACAGTTATATGGGAGACGAAGGATATTCGATGAATTGTAATAAAATACTTAGCTGAATGGTAGCGCTCCTGACTATCACGTAAAGGTCATGGGTTCGAGTCCTGGCTATTGGAGGGTGTTATTTGTGTTCTAAGAAAGTGCACTTTCATATGCATTATACTCTTTTTCATATATCTCCAAGTTAGTACAGTAAGGTTCTATAAAATGATAGCTCTTATGATGTGAGCCTTGTGGGACATGACAGGCCTTGACCCAATTCCTCATTGATTTGAGACAAGGGGGTATTCGATTACTTTTAATCGAATATTCATTACCCTGTTGGGGACGATCGTAGCCGAGCGGCCTGGATGTTGGAGAGTATTATGTATTCTATGAAAGTGTGCGTTCATATGCATTATTTTCTTGCTAATGTGCCTACTCATTTATACAGTAAGGTTCCTTAAATTACTAGCTACTAGTAATATGAGCCTGATGTGATATGAGTGGTCTAGGCCCCGTTGCTCAAGTATGTAAGAAGAATGGTATAGGATTACTTGTAATCGAATGGTCATTTCCTATTAGGGACGATAATAGGCGATCAGTTAGCGTTTCCCAACTACCGCGTAAAAGTCATATACCCTATACTCATGCTCATATATCTCCATGAAGTTGCTTATGAATGAGCATTTGGAGACTTGACAGGTCACGACCTATTCCTCATGGATTTGAGACAAAGGGTATTCGCTACTTTTAATCGAATAGTCATTTCCCTCTTTGGGGCGAAAAAAACCCCAAGCAGTTAGCGTTCCCCATTACCATGAAAAGGACCTGGCTTTTGGAGGGTATAATGATTTCTACAAGGGTGCGCGTTCATATACAGTAACATGAGCCGGTCAAGGCCTCATTGCTCATAGATGGGAGACGAAGGATATTCGATTACTTGTAATCGAACAGTCATTACTCTATTACGGGTGATATGACTACCACGCAGAGATCATTAGTTCGAGTCCTGGCTGCTGGAGGGTATTGCTTGTGCTCTGAGAAAGTGCAAGTTCATATGCTTTATGCTCTTTTTCATGTATCTCCAAGTTAGGTTTTGTAAGGTTTTGTAAAATGGTGGCTGCTTATGATGTGAACCTTATCGGTTATGACAGGTCTTGACTCAATTCTTCATTGATTTGAGCCGAAGGGTATTTCATTACTTTTAATCGAATACTTATTTCCCTATTTGGGGCGATAATAACAGAGCGGTTAGCGTCCTTGATTACTATGAAAAAGTTCTAGGTTCGAATCTTCGCTGTTGAAGGGTATAAGTTGTCTTCTATGATAGTGCACGTACATATGCCTTATACTCGTGTTCATGTATCTCCGCGTTTGTAGAATAAGTTTCTGTAAATGCTACTGCTTGTAATGCGAGCCTTGCAGGATTTGACCTGTCTAGGACCAATTCCACATTTATTTGAGACAAAGGGTATTCGATTACTTGCAACCGAATATCCATTATCCTATTGGGGGCGATCGAAGCCGAGCGGTTAAAGTTCTAGACTACCATGCAAAGTTTGGAGTCCTGGATGTTTGAGGGATTATGTGTTCTATGAAAGTGTGCGTTCATATGCATTAGTTTCTTGTTCGTTTATAAAATAAGGCTCAGTAAACTACTAGCTATTGGTAATAGAAGCCTGTTGGGATATGAGCGGTTTAGACCCCGTTGCTCAAGTATGTTAGAAGAATGGTATTCGATTACTTGTAATCGAATGGTCATTTCCTATAAGGGACAATAATATCTGACCGGTTAGCTTTTCCATCTACCACTCGTGTTCATATATTTCAGTGCTTGTCCAGTGCGATTCTGTAAAATGCTAGCTGCTCATAAAATGAACTTTTTGAGATTTGACAGGTCTAGGCATATTCCTCATGGATTTGAGACGAAGGGTATTAACTACTTTTAATCGAATAGTCATTTCCCTATTTGAGGCGAAAATTGCCGAGCATTTAGTGTTCTCGACTACCATGAAAAAGGCCCTAGGATCAAGTCAAGTCTGTTGGACGGTATCATGTAATATACGAAAGTGTGCATTCATATGCATTATATTCTTGCTGATATGCCCAATTATTTATATATAAAGCTTCTGCAAATTGCTACCCACTGATAATGTTAGCCTGGTGGGATTTGCCCAATGTACAGCAAATTGCCCAAGCACGAGATACAAAGGGTATTCGATTACTTCTTATTCAGTAGTCATTTCCTTAATATAATCGACTTAACCGAGGAGTTAGGGTTCCTGAATAACATATACAAGTCCTGGGTTCGAGTCGTGGTTGTTGAAGGGTATTATGCTTTCTATGAAAATATGCGTTCATATACAGTAGAATGAGCCAAATGGGGTTTCACCGTTCAATGCTCGATTGTTTATGGATGGGAGACGAAGGGTGTTCGATTATTTGTAATCGAATAGTCATTACCCTATTAGGGATGGTATTAGCCGAGTGGTTAGCGTTCCGATTACCACGCAAAGGTCATAGGTTCGAGTCCTGGCTGTTGGAGGGTATCATTTGAGCTCTAAAAAAGTGCACGTTCATATGCCTTATGCTTTTTCATACATCTCCACGTTTGTACAGTAAGGATCCGAAAATGGCAGCTGCTAATGATGCGAGCCTAATGGGATATGACAGGTCTTGACCCAATTCCTGATTGATCTGAGTAGAAGGGTGTTTTATTACTTGTAATCAAATAGTTATTTTCGTATTTGGGGCGATAATAAAAGAGCGGTTAGCGTTCTCGACTAACATACAAAAGTCCTAGGCTCGAATCCTTGCTGTTGGAGGTTGTCAGTTGTATTATATCAAAGTGCACTTATATATGTCCTATACTCATTGTTCATATATCCACCTGCTTGTAGTCTGAGGCTTGTGGGGTTTGACCGGTCGAGAACCAGTTTCCCATGGGTTTGAAACAAAACGTATTCCATTACTTGTAATCGAATGTTCATTGCCCTGTTGGGGACGATCGTAACCGAGCGGTTAGAGTTCTTGACTACCATACAAAGGTCCTAGGTTGGAGTCCCGGACGTTGGGGACTACTATGTGTTTTATGAAAGTGTACGTTCATATGCAACATTTTCTTGTTAAGATATCTTGCCTACTCATTTATACAGTAAGGTTCCGTAAATTACTAGCTATTGATAATATGAGCCTGATGGGATATGACCAGTCCAGACACTGTTGCGCAAGTATGTAAGACAAATGGTATTCGACTACCTGTAATCGAATAGTCCTTTCCTATTAATGATGATCAGAGCTGATCGGTTCCCTGATAACGTTCCTATCTCCAAGGAAAAGGGCCTAGGTTCCAGTCCTGCCTCTTGGAGGGTATCATTTGTGTTCTGTGAAACTGCAAATTTATACGACCTATACTCGTGTTGATATATCTCCACGTTTGTAAAATAAGGTTCTGCAAAATACTAGCTGCTTATAATGTGAGCCTTGTGGGATTTGACTGGTCTAGACCCAATTCCTCATGGATTTAAGACGAAGGGTATTTGATTACTTTTAATCCAAATCCTTTCCCAATTAGCGGCGATCGTAGCCGAGCGGTTAGCGTTCTCGACTAACGAGAAAAGGCACTGGGTTTGAGTCCTTGGTGCTAGAGGGAATTATGCTTTTTATGAAAGGGCGAGTTTATATACAGCTTACACGTACTCATATCATTCATTGTCTCCTAGAGGAAGGTTCTTTAAAATCCTAGTTGCTTGTAATATGAGCCTGGTGTGATTCGACCGGTCATGGCCCCCGTTGCTCAAAGATGTGAGACGAAGGGCGTTCGATTAAAAGTAATAGAATAGTCATTACCCTATTAGTCGGTGGTTTACATTCTCAACTACTGCGCAAAGGTCATGAACTCGAGTCTTTGCTGTTGGAAGGCATTATTTGAGTTCTATGAAAGTAAACGTTCATATGCCCTATACTCATGTTCATATATCACCACGTTTATACAGCAAGTTCCTGTAAAATGCTAGCTGCTCATCATATTAGCCTTGTGTGCTATGACAGATCTACATCCAATTCCTCATGGACTTGAGACGAAGTGTATTCGAATTTTTTCAATGAAATAGTCAATTCTCCATTCGGGGAGATAATAGCCGAGAAGTTAGTTTTCTCAACTACCATGCAGAGGTCCTATGTTTAGGTGTTGGCTGTTGGAGGGTAATATATGTTATACGAAAGTGTGCACTCATATAGATTATTTTCTTGTTTATATGCCCTCTCTGCTATGGAGTACTGATAATGCAAGCCTGATGGGATTTGACCGATCTAGACCCCGTTGTTCAAGGATATGATACGAAGGGGATTCGATTATTTGTAATCCAATAGTCATATCCCTATTAATGGCGATCTTAGCCGAGTGGTTAGCGTTCTTAACTAACACGCAAAGTTCCCGGGTTCGAGTCCTGGCTATTGGAGGTATTACGCTTTCTATGAAAGTACGTGTTCATATACAGATCATTCGTATTTATATCTCTCATTGTCTCTAGAGTAAGGTTCTGTAAAATACTACATGCTGGTAATCCAGTGGTCATTTCCCAATTAACAGCGATTGTACTCGAGTGATTAGCGTTTCCGCCTAACAGCTAAAGGGCTTGGGTTCGAGTCTTTGCTGTTGCAAGGCATTATGTTTTCCATGAAAGTGCGCGTTCATATACAGCATATTTTTATTCATATCTTTCAATGTCTTTATAGATAGGTTGTCTAAAATTCTATCTGCTGATAACATGATCCTGGTGGGATTTGACCGGTCAAGACCTCGTTGCTCAAGGAAGAAATCTAATGAAATAACCGCTGCCCTATTATTGGCGATATCAGCCAAGGTCATGAATTCGAGTCTTGGCTGTTGGAGAATATCATTTGTGTTCTATGGAAGTGCACGTTCGTATGCCCCGTGCTCGTCTTCTTATATCACTACACTTGACTGGTCTAGACCGAATTCCTCATAGCTTTGAGTCGAAGGGTTTTCGATTACTTTTAATCCAATTATCATTTCCCTATTTGGACCGATAATTGCAGAGCAGTTAGTGCTTTCGACTACCATGGAAAGGTTTTAGGTTTAAGCTTTAGCTGTTGGAGGGTATTATGTGTTATACAAAAGTGTGCATTCATGTGTATTTTTTCTTGTTAATATGCCTACTCATTTATAAAGTGAGCCTAATGGGAGTTGACTGATATAGACCCCTTTGCTCAAAGATGTGATACAAGGGGTATTCGATTACTTGTGATCTAAAAGTTATTTCCGTATTAGTGAAGATCGTAGCCGAGTGGTTAGGGTTCTTAACTAACACGCAAAGGTCATGGGTTTGAGTCCAGGCTGTTGGGGGGGTATTATGCTCTCTGTGTAAGGAAGTGTTCATATACAGCACATTCGTATTCATTTCCCTCATTGTCTCTAGAGTAAGGCTCTGTAAAATACTAGCTGCTGGTAATGTGAGCCCAATGGGGTTTGATCGGTTAAGACCCCGTTGCTCAAGGATAGGAGACGAAGGGTATTCGATTAAATGTAATAGAATAGTTCACCTTACAAGGGACGACATTAGCCGAGCTCTTAGCGCTACCGATTACCATGCATAGCTCATGGGTTCGAGTCTTAGCTGTTAGAAGGTATCGTTTGTGCTCTATGAAACTCCACGTTCATATATCTCAACGTTTGTTCAGTAATACAATGGTCATTTTCCTGTTTGGTGAGAGAAAAGCCGTCAGCTAGCGTTCTCGACTACCATGCAAAGGTCCTATGTTCAAGTCCTGACTTTTGACTGCATTATGCTTTCTTTAAAAGTGTGCGTTCATAAACAGCAATTTGAGCCTGGTGGGGTTTTACCGGTCAAGGCCCCGTTGCTCATGGATGGGAAACGAAGGGTATTCGATCAAATATAATAGAATGTACATTATCCTATTAGGGGCGATATTAGCCGGGCGGTTACCGCTCTCAACTACCATGCAAAGGTCATGAATTCGTGGGTCTTATTTGTTTTACATGAAAGAGCAGATTCATATGCCCTCGTGTTCTTATATCACCACCTTTGTACAGTATGGTTCTATAAATTGCTAGCTCTCTGTAATAAGAGGCTTTTGGGATTTGACAGGTCTAGACACAATTCCTCATGGATTTTATAAGAAAGGTACTCGATTACTTTTAATCAAATAGTCGTTTCCCTCTTTGGGGTGAAAATAGCAGAGCAGTTAGCGTTCTTGATTACCATACAAAGGTCCTTGGTTCAAGTCCTGACTGTTGGAGGATAATGTGTGTTATACTTAAGTGTGCATTCATATGCATTACATTCTTGTTAATATGCCTACTTATTTATGCAGTAATTTTCTGTGAAGTGCTAGCTACTGATAATGTGAGCCTGATGGGATTTGGCCGATCTAGATACAATTTTGCTTAAGGATATGATATGAAGGGCATTCGATTACTTTTAATCCAAGTCATTTCCCTATTCATGTATATCTGCCTTCGTAGAGTAAGGTTCTGTCAAAAGGTAGCTGCTTGTAATGCGAGTCGTGTGGGATTTGTCCTGTCTAGACCCAATTCCTCATGGATTTGAGACGAAGAGTATTAGAATTCTTGTAATCAAATATCTATTTTCCTACTGGTGGCGATCGTAGCTGAGCGGTTAGGTTCTCAACTAATAGGCAAAGATTCTGGATCTGAGTCCTGGGTGTTGGAGGGTATCATATCTTCTATGAAAGCTTGCGTTCACATGCACTATATTTGTGTTCATATGTATCCGTGTTTGTACAGTACGGTTCTGTAAAATGCTCGTTCATTGCAATGTGAGCCTGATGGTATTTGACAGGTCTAGAACCTTTCCTCTAGGATGTGATACGAAGTGTATTCGATTACTTGTTATCCAATAGTCATATCCTTATCAACGGAGATCGTAGCCGAGCGGTTAGTGTTGCCGACTAACAATCAAATGTCCTAAGCTCGAGTCCTCGCTGTTGGAGGCTATTATGCTTTCCATAAAAATGCGCGTTCATAAACAATATATTCGTATTCATATATTTCACTGTCTCCAGGTGAAGATTCCCTAAAATACTGCGTGTGATATGAGCCTGGTAGGATTTACAGGTCAAGACTCCGTTGCTCAAAGATGAGAAACGAAGTGTATTAGATTAAATGTAATAGAACAGACATTACCGTATTGAGGGTGATATTAGCAGAGCGGTTACCGTTCTCTACCACGCAAAGGTCATCAATTCGAGTCTTGCCGGTTGACGGGTAATATTTGTGTTATATGAAAAACCTCATGCATAAGCCCTGGTGTTCTCATATCACCACGTCTGTAGAGTAAGGTTCTGTAAAATGTTGGCTCCTTACAGTATAAGCCTTGTGGGTATTCGATAATCCAATAGTCATTTCCCAATCAGAGGCGATCATAGCCGAACGTTACCGTTTCCGATTAACACTCGAAGGTCTTGGGTTCGAGTCATGGCTGTTGGAGGGTATCGTATGTTTTATGAAAGTGCGGGTTCATATACAATATATTCGTATTCATATCCCTCATTGTATCTAGAGTAAGATTCTGTAAAATACTTGCTGCTGGTAATATGAACCTGGTGGGGTCTGACATATCATGACCGTTTTAATGGCTATATTAGCCAAGTGGTTAGCGT
Organism: Panulirus laevicauda; assembly: GCA_032273605.1. Classification (NCBI taxonomy): domain Eukaryota; kingdom Metazoa; phylum Arthropoda; class Malacostraca; order Decapoda; family Palinuridae; genus Panulirus; species Panulirus laevicauda. Next base: position 3,444 of record JAUTXX010527631.1, on the reverse strand, counting down.
TCTCGACTACCAAGCAAAGGTCTTAGTTTCGAGTCCTGGCTGTTGAACGGCATCATCTGTGTTCTATGCAAGTGCACGTTCCTTTGCCCTATACTCTTTCTCATATATCTCTACGTTTGTACAGTAAGGTTCTGTAAAATGCTAGCTGCTCGTCATGTGCGCCTTGTGGGGTTTGACAGGTCTAGACCCAATTCCTCTTGTATTTAAGCTGAAGGGTACTCGATTAATTGTAATCGAATAGTCGTTTCCCTATTAGAGGTGATAATAACCGAGCGGTTAGTCTTCTCGACTACCGTGCAAAGGTCCTTGGTTCGAGTCCTGGCTGTTGGAGTGTATTATGTATTATATAAAAGTGTGCATTCATAAGCAATTTATTCTTGTTACTGAGCCTACTCATTGATACAGTGAGGTTCTGTAAAGTGCTAGCTACTGATAATGTCATTCTGATGGGATTTAACCGTTGTAGACCCCTATGCTCAAGTATTTGAGACGAATGGTATTAGATTACTTTTAACTGAATGGTTATTTCCCTATTAGAGGCGATCATAGCTGAGAAGTTAGCCTTCCCAAACACTACGCCACCCTCCTGGGTTCCAGCCCTGCCTGTTGGAGGGTGTTGTGCTCTATGAAAGTGCTCGTTCGTATGCACTACATTTGTGTTCATATACCTACATATGCATCGAGTAAGGTCCTGTAAAATGCTAGTTTCTTGTGATGTGAGCCTCATGGAAGTAAGACGATGGGTATTTGATTTGATGAGATGGAATAGTCATTTCCCAATTAGCGGCGATCATAACCAAGGGATTAGCGTTTATAACTATCAGGCACAAAGGTCCTGGGCTCGAGTCCTGGCTCTTGGAGCGTATTCTTTGTGCACTAATAAAGCGCAGGTTAATATTCTCTATATTCGCGTTCATACACCTCCACGTTTGCACCGTAAAATTCTATTTAATGCTAGCTCCTGGTAATGTGAGCCTACATACACGTTTGTAAGTGTTCTGTAAAATTTCAACTGCTGTTCATGTGAGACTGATGGGATTTAAGTGGTCTAGACCTTTGTGCTTAAGGATATGAGACGAAGGATATTCGATCACTTGTAATCGAACAGTCACTTCCCTATTAGGGGTGATCGTAGCCAAGCGGTTAGCATTTCTGACTACTGAGCAAAGGTCTTGGATTAAAGTTCTGGCTGTTGGATGGTATCATGAGGTCTAGAAAAGTGCGTGTTCACATGCTCTATATTCCTGTTCATATACCTCCACGTTTATGCAGTAATGTTCGGTTAAGTACGAGCAGCTGGTAACATGAGCCTGATAGGATTCGACTGATCGAATAGTCATTTTCCTATTAGGGGCTATTGTAGGTGAGCAGTTAGCGTTTCCGACAAACACAAAAAGGTCCTGGGATCGAGTCTTGGCGCTTAGAGGTTGTCATTTGTCCTATGAAAGTTCATGTTTATATACAATACATTCATATTCATATTCCTCATTGTCTTTAGAGTAAGGTCCTGTAAAATACTAAATGCTGGTAATATGAGCCTGTTGGGATTTGAATAGTCAAGACCTCCTTACTTTTAATGTGAACCCTTTTAGATCTAACAGGCCTAGAACCAATTCCACATGGATTTTAAACAATTGATATAGCGATTCCAACTACCAAGCAAGGATCATAGGTTCGGGTCCTAGCTGTTGGAGAGTATTAAGTTTTCTATGAAAGTACGCGTTCATATGCTCTGTAATCTTGTTCATATTCCTCTGCATTTATACGGTAAGGTTCAGTAAAGTGCTAGCAGCTGGTAATGTGGGCCTGATGGGATTGGACCCATCCAGACCCGGTTGCTCAAGGATGTGATACGAAGCGAATTTGATCATTTGTAATCCTATGGTCGTTTCCCTATTAGGGGCGATCGTAGCCGAACGGTAAGATTTCCTGACTAACACGCAAAGGTCTTGGGTTCGAGTCCTGCCTTTGGAGGGTATCATGTTTGCTATGAAACAGTGAGTTCAAATACAGTATATTCTTTTTCATATTTCTCATTGTCTGTAGAGTAAGGTCCTGTAAAATACTATCTGGTGGGTTTGACGGATAGGAGATGAAGGAACTTCGATTACCCGTAATCAAATAGCCATTACCCTATTGCAGCAATATCATCCGAGCGGTTGGCGCTCCTTATCACCACGATTTTACCCGAGCGGTTAGCGTTTCCGGCTAGCATGCAATGGTCTTTGGTTTGAGTCCAATTGGAGGGTATTGCGTGTTCTATGAAAGTGCGCGTTCATATACAGTATATTCGTACTGATAAGGTAATATGGGCCTGGTTTGATTTGAACGGTCAAGACCCCGTTGCTCAAGGATTTGAGACGAAGGCTACTCGATTACTTGCAACTAAATAGTCATTACCCTATTAGGGGCGATATTAGCCGAGCAGTTAACGTTCCTTATTACCATGCTAAGGTCCTGAGTTCAAGTACTGGTTGTTTGAGATTATTATTTGTTTTCTATGAAAGTGCTGGTTAATATGTCCTATGCTCGTGTCCATATATCTCCGCGTTTGTACTACAAGGTTCTGTAAAATGCTAGCTTCTTGTAATGTGAGCCTTGTGGGAATTGACTGGTCTCAACCGAATTCCTCATGGATTTGAGACAAAGGGTATTTAATTACTTGTAATCGAATAGTCATTTCTCTGTCAAGGGCGATCATAGCCGAGAGGTTAGCGTTTCCGAATACCATGCATTGTATTCTTGTTGATGTGCTTACTCATTTATACAATAAGGTTCTGTAAAGTGCCTCCTAACGGTAATGTGAGCCAAATGGGATTTGACCGATCTAGATCCCGTTGCTCAAGGATATGATACGAAGGGTATTCGATCTTTTGTAATCTAATTGTCATTTCCCTATTCGTAGCGATCTTAGCCAAGCGGTTAGTTTTCCTGACTAACACGCGTAGGTCCTGGGATCGAGCCTTGCCTGTGAAGGGTATTATGTTTACTATGAAATTGCATGTTCATATACAGTACATTCATATTCATATTCCTCACTGGTATTATAAGCCTGGTGGGGTTTGACGGATGAAGACCCCGTTGCTCAAGGAGGGGAGACAAAGGGTATTAGATTGCTTATCAAATGGTCATTACCCTATTAGGGGCGATATTAGCCGAGCGGTTAGTGTTTCCGACTACCGCGTAAAGGTCCTGGGTTCGAGTCCTGGCTCTTACAGGGTTTATGTTTTCAATGTAAGTGTGCGTTCATATATTCTAAGTCCTTGTTCATATACCTCTGCATTTTTTGTAATGTTTGTTAAAGTGCTAGCAGCTGGTGATGTGAGCCTAATGGTATTTAACCGATCTAGACCCCGTTGTTCAAGGATGTGCTGCCAAGATAAGAGGTATTCGATTGCTTGTAATCGAATGGACATTTCCCTATTTAGGGTAAGTGTAGTCGAG
>JAUTXX010527609.1:0-11135 GCA_032273605.1 Panulirus laevicauda | reverse complement strand
AGAGAGAGAGAGAGAGAGAGGGGGGGGGGGGGGAGGAGTGTAGAGGTAATAAAGCGGCGGGGGGTTTGGGAGCGAGGAGAAGAACGGATAAGAGAAGTTGAGCATTAAGGAATTGGTAGAAGAGGCGGGATAGGTAGTTTCTGAGTGGGAGAGAATGGGAGGTGGATGGGTATTGAAATATACAACTGAATTCAAGCAGCAACAGACCACTGTCTGGGAGGCTGGCAACACTGACACTTTGCTGTTGTTGAGCATAGTGGTCCTCACTAGGAAGATCAGCTTCACCTGTGATCAAGACAGACACGTCCGAGGAATAGCGTAACGAGACTCAGAGTGATCGATGAAGGAACTTGAGTAAGTTTGTCCTGATCACAGAGCAGGAGGCAGGGGCCTTAATTAACACTGCAATGGATAGTATGATGTGGATGCTGTCATACCAAACTGATGAAATCTGGAGTGGTAGTGTAATATCTTGTAAGAGACATGATAAAGAGATGGTGTGTAGATAAAGGAAAGAGGAAGTAGTTGACAGAGAAGTAATATGAAGAAGTTCTGGAGGTGGGAAATCTGACGGGTAAAGGATGACAAAGTTCGTCGTGGTAGTCCAGTTGAGTAGAGAGAAGCATACACCACACCTGGATCATACGCAGTTACAGGAGAACAAACACTAACGAAAACGGACGAACCAAAGAGAATGATCTATGCATGAGCACTCTCCAACCCCTGCACAATGAGAACAGTAATTGTTACCGCCACTGCTGTGCCATGTTCGTTAGCGATCATGACATCTTTTCCGTAGTAATTGGGTCATAGGCGTCTGTGAACAACTACTTTTATAGCAGGTATAACGGGAATGAAAACATCAGCACGACTGTCTCTCAAAATCCGGATCTACACAACAACTTTCTTTGGAACAGACATAATCTAATGACCTTCCCGGACTTTACACGTCGATTTCTTCCAACTTTCTGCAAATTTCTTCTCTCAGCTCAGTAATGTTTGAGAAAATTCTGTTGTTCAACTCCTCGACTCTGCCTACATATCTGCCAACAATACGACCTCATATCTTACTTAAACATTATAATAACTTATTCTGCTCCCCTTAAAGAGATGCTGCCTCGGTTTCGAATGCATTTTTTTTTGAAAAGTAAATACCTGAGCGACACAGTGTTTACTTGTCTTCCTATCTGGACGCTCCTCACACATCTTGGGAGCTGTTCCTCCTTCCATTTCGAAGAGTAGGTCACATCATCAACACATCTGTTTTACTTTTCGAGTGGAATCCATTTCTGATTGATGCAATTACATTTCTCTCTTTCTCTCCTTTTTTTTCTCACTCTCCTCCACAAATATCAATTTGCCCTCTAGAGGTGGCTGATTGTGTGCCTTCTCTTTTAGTTAAGTTATTAAGCGTCCAACAACCACTACATCCCACATTCAGTGAGTAACAATGACAACTGAGATGTTTGATCAATCTTTATTTTCCCCTCCATGGCAAGACGTTGTTTTCTTAACTTTAAAAATCTGTTACACTTTAAAATACAAGTTTATCCTCGAAGAAATGGTAACTATTTTCAAATTTCACCAACAGGCCGGAGTCTGATGTGAGCAATGATGCTGTGAACCGGTTCAGTCATCCTGTTTTGAGGCCATACTGACCTGAGACCTGGCGTATCAGTCGTGGAATATCTCTTTCTTTTACATTTTCATCAGTTATAATCTCCGGCCTGAATGATTACAATTATGTTATTCGTGAAGCGAAGTGTTCCTGTTCTTTCACTGTTTGGTTTCTCTTGTCTTCGGTTAAGACTATCTCAGTTCTATCGGCTGTGTTATGACTGTTGTTCCTGCTGATAAAGCTACTATCTTGGCTTCCCTTTTTTTCATTTGTTTCTGGTTTGGATGACTCCAGCACTTCATCATTATCTGAAGCACCACTCGTTGTCACTACGCCCCTTCCTATATTTGCATAATTCAAAAGCATTTCTCTCTCTGAACACAAGCAAGACATGCGAACTGGAAGGCATCCTCTCAAGGAGTGTATGTAGGCCCTGTTTTTGCGCTTGCTCGTTTACGTCGTTTTGCTTTGAAAATCAAGAGCCTTCCGTTGTGGTGGTGGCTGTTCCTACGGCAGGCATCACCTGCCAGGACAGCTGGGACTGTCCTCATCCACCGACGGTGCGGATGTTTCTAGTGGCTGTCTATAAATACTTCCATGATGTCCATCAGACGCATTTGAGTATTCGTACGAACTTGTATTGCTTTATTTGCACTACTGTGTTTTATTGTACCTGTAATACTTCCCAGCTCACGGGGCACATTTCTACAGCTTCTCATCCACCACGAACAAGAGTGTTTCCTGTGGCACTCATTACTACACCCAGGACAGCGGTGGAACCTCCACTGATCATCAGGACAGCGGTGGAACACACAATACTTCTTATGGCACTTGCGACGCCCTTTGATATTTCCCGGGAAAACTGAGGCATCCTGTAATACTTCCCAAGACAGCTGTGGCTCTCCTCTGAGTCTTCTGGCTCACCTGTACTGCTCTCTCATCCTCCAGTGTTAGCAACTCACTCTGTGTGGAGGAACTTTAGAAGCAATTTAATTTTCTCGCTGTTATCGTTGTAACTTGTTCCAGACTCCTCTATTTTTGTGGGGCAGGGGACGGTTTGGAAAGGGGGAGGGTTGCTTGGAAAAGACGGTGAGGGAAGAAGTCGGAGTAGACGTTGTGGAGTGAGGAGAATAGAGAGATGGAAGCTGGAATTAAAGGGTTGTGGAGGGAGGTTGTAGGAAAAGAAGGAAAGAATTAAAAGAGGTCGAGAACAGAGGGAGAGAGAAAAGTACGTGATATATTATCTTGAGGAATATTTTGTCCACTAACGAATTTGATAACGAGGTTGTGTGATCATTGATCAGTAAGGAATTTTGGATGCTTAGAATACTATAAGTTCATCTGTGTATGTAGTATTGCACTGGTAGCTGGCCGATCAAAATAGAATATGATGTTTAGCTATTGTCGCCATCATCTACCAAAGGGAAGAACACGTGACGTGTGGGCATAACACTGATATATCTACGATTGTTTTCTCATGTACTTCTTGGTCTACGGTTGTCTGTCACTCTTAATAAAGACTCACACTAATGTTAGTTTGACAAATAATCTTTGTCGTTTTAATGCCCTTTGACCTCTTCTTGTCTTAATACTTAGTCGTCTTTAACTCCGACACCATTTAAATTTCTTTCTATCCGGCATATTACCATAAAACTCCGCCTCTATTTGCATCTAGATTCCTCAGTGCTGTGAAAAGGTCCTGAGCTTAGCACTGCTCAGGTACTCTGGTCACGTATTGTTTTACTTGAGTTAAAAGCGAAACACAAAGGCTCGACCTCCAAACTTCCCATGCTTTCTTTGCGGGATGAAATTTACGAAGGAGTTCTTATGCTCATAAGATCCCTTGAAGATAATTTTCCTACTTCGTACTTTGGGAGAAAATTCAAAGAGAGATGTAAGTTCTTTAAAAATCTGAATTCAATCAGGCAAGTCAAGAAACATGAAAGAGAGATTCACTTGATAACTGAATAAGCAGTCTTCAGCAGCTCATGATAACATGAACTATCTCGATTTATATAATGACATTATAAACTTTGGTAAGTGGTCAATAAGGACTGAGGATTGCATAAAGGAAGAAGGAGAATCTGTCGCAGTCAGGAATAACAAAACTTAAAACCGCACAAAGCAAAGCACTTAGAACAATCACAGGCCGCCTAGCGACAAGAAACACACATCATCTGCACAATGAAACAAAAGTACTTCCATTACAGTCTCAGCCGAATATGCTGGGAAATCAATTGTTTTGCACCAGCACTAGCCTCTTCTCGTCCAAACCACTCTATTTCAACCACCAAACCCTAAATAGATAGAAAATCCTGAACCCTGCCTCACCCTTCTGAAACCTGTAATCACAAAACACCCTTACCTCCCCCCCCCCCTCACTAACAAAAACAATATTGACAAAACAAATGCACACTAAGGTGACTCGCCAAGCACTAAACACCTGCCTCCCAACCCAGTGTCAAACACCACTCCGCCAGACATTCATCAAAAGCCACATTTCTGATCATATAGTCTGCCTTTCCCATGTATACTCTGGGCACCATCCATTGCTCCAATGCTACTAACACCCTCAACATAACAAAGCATCCCTTATGACCAACATACAACAGCCATACTGATGACACTGAACACTTACTACTATATTTTCCCCGACACAGACACACACTCACAGCATCCTTCGTACACTTAATGATCTGTGGGCGAGCCCCACTGGCGGACTTGACCAGTTCCTGCAGGAACCCAGCAGACTAGACCCTTTGTAGGAGGAGGGTAAGTCGGTGGGTAACAGATACTGAAGACGAGCCAGCGATCACGATGACTGGCTGGTGTTAGATGCCTGCCCTGCCGTTACTAAGGCATTACACCACGGCCAAGCGTGCTTCTGAAATAGGACAATAAGTCCATAAACCCTCTATGATTTAGCAGTGAATTTCAGTTGAAATTGTGCCCTTCACACACACGGGAGCTAAGCAATGCGTACCTCAGTGCTTGACTGTCTTGACCAGAGTCAGCTGTCTCGAAACATGTTGGAGAAAAATCACAAAAAGGTGAGCATTCTCACCGCCGAGCGAAGAAGGCGATGTGTGGCAACCCTCAGCCAACTGATACCTCCATGGTAACACGTATGTGTGAAGAGAGAGAGAGAGAGAGAGAGAGAGAGAGAGAGAGAGAGAGAGAGAGAGAGAGGTTCAATCCTTCCTCAACCTTTCATCCCTCGCTCTGTAAGGCCTGGCGTTCCCCGCTCCTTTTCACCACCAGTTTCTCACCATAGTTCTCTCCTCCTGTCCTCTCTCACCTCCTCCTCATGACCTGTAAACTGTTTCTTCTTCTTCCTTCTCTTCATCACATCTTCCACTTGCGTTCTCCCGCTCCTCAACACCTGCCATGCTGACCTTCTCACCGGGGTGAGCGATTGGCCAGGTGTTCCTAGGCTTCGTGGATAACAAAGGCTTTTCTCTGCTAAACAGAAAGAAACTTTAGGGTTCTTGATATTTTCCAATAATGAGGACGACATATACTTTTGCGCTCTGTCATCGAAGCTGCTTCTTTGGTCTCCTCTCATTCACATCGACTTATAGATAAATAGACTTTTGTGAATATGCTTAGACTGATAACATACGAAGTGTGTAAATGAATATCTATACATAATACCTGAAAAAATGATACACACATGCACACGTGCACACACCTATGAATAAACGATTGTAGCTAAGTGAAAATCCTGCCACGCATTACACGCATTCTATCCAGTACTGTTGGCCCGGCAAGCATGTATAGAATTACGCACACACACACACACACAGACACACACACACACACACACACACACACACACACACACACACACACACACACAAACAAAGGGAAGCCCTGATGTTAGTGTGTGTGCGTGTGTGTAGATGTGCGTTATTTTTCTGTGTGTGTACGTCCTTATATGTTTTTTATGTATGCATGAGTTTGCTATATGTGCATGTTTTTGTATGTGTTTATTCATTTATGTGCTTATTTGTTTGTGTGTCTGTGCTTGTATAGAGTATCCAGGTTAACGTGGTGTTACGTAGGAAGAATATGACCCGTGTAGACACATACTTCACCACCACACAGCCTTTATTGATATATTTCTTTATCAAAGGACATGCACATCACTACCACACAATCATTATGGCCTTATTTCGTAACCAAAAGAACCTCAGCAAAAAAGTTTGTTCAGATCCGGTTGGCATTATATTGTCAGGCGAGGCTGGGAATGCTAATACCTGACGTAAAACATTTTAAAATGTTTACTGTTACTGTGAGGTGGACACATATATGTAATAATCTAAAACCTCTGTGTTAAAAGCCTGTATTATAATAAAACATTTGCATAAAAGGAATTTCAGTGAGATTTAAACGACCAGTTGTCACGAAAATTATTCTAACGTTTTCATGAAACTCACTCACATGATAATGGAAGCCTCACACCACATAATTCCTGTAATCTTTTTAGAACTATTTTAGCAGGTTTTAAATGGATGCAGTTTGCATCATCATCATCATCGTCATCATCATCCATAACTATAATATATGCAAAACGAGAATGAATTCAACTAGTTTGACAAAGTTTCATTGTTTCTCTCTCTCATTGCTCTACAATTCATGTGTTATTCAATAGACCTGGACATTTTGGTCTCAAACTGTGTGTGTGTGTGTGTGTGTGTGTGTGTGTGTGTGTGGAGCTACCGCGTTACCAACTCGTCGATGATAGATCGAGAAACGTACTGTGTGTTTGTTCTTGGGACCAATCGAGCATGAAGACTGATAACTTTAAGCGAGACACAGCTGTTTCATTCATCATGTATATCATATTTTCTTTTCGCTTTCACGTGCAGAACTTAATCATAAGATGATGATAGGGTCTTCTGGAGGGAGTGTATGAAGAGAGAGGGCAGGGCAGAGGGAAAATGGTAAGGAAAGAAGCAAGGTAAACATTAAGGCAGGAAGGAAGTTATGGTAAGAAGATACGAGGGCGGAAAAAAGAGGGTGGTTACTTGAAAAGACAAGAGTAAAGGAGAACTGGGAGAGTGTAAAAGGAAGACGAAGAGGAGGAAATGGAAAGGAGAGTCGGATAGTGTGTAACATGGAAGAAAGGGAAGGCGGTAGAAGGACGAGGTTGAGATAGAAAAGCGTGGAGCAGCTAGACTGGTGGGAGTAGAAGAGCAGGCGTTAGTAGAGGTAGATTGAAGGACTCTTGTTTTCCTTTTTGGGATTCAAGGAAGTTGATGTCACAATGGGGATAAAGCGAGAGGATGTCACAATGAAGATAAAGCGAGAGGATGTCACACTGGGGATAAAGCGAGAGGATGTCACACTTGGGATAAAACGGGAGGATGGAGGATACTACAAGGGACAATTCTGGAAAACAGAAGCGGAAAGAGAGTTGCAGCGACGCCATTTGTTTTGGAGAAACTATAATTGGTGTTTATCATTAAGGTCATCTACTGAGTCTTCTCAGTTAATTTCACTGTCAGGCTCCGTATAAGTCACCATCCTGGACCTGGACAGTAAGAGACAATATAGATTAATCAGTGGTAGAAAAACAGATGAGAGATAGTGATATAGATTGAAATATACATAGAAATATTCAGAAAGGCAGACGGATCTATAGAAAAAATATTATAATCCTCTGAACTTTACCACTTCCTGGTCTTTTTCCCACCACCTGAGCTGCTTCCCACCACCTGAGCTGCTACACACCACCTGAGCTGCTACACACCACCTGAGCTGCTACACACCACCTGAGCTGCTTCACACCACCTATGCTGTTTCTCACCACCTGATCTGGTTCTAATCGTCTGAGCCGTTTCTCCACACGAGTTAGAAATTGATGATAAATCAAATTGTTGATTAAATCAATATATCAAGACATTGCATTAAGTGCTGTTACTACACATTTATGATATACACGTCCTAAATGATTATCCAAATTTTCTATACCCATAATTTTCTTTATTGTCTTTGTTTACAATATAGTAAAAAAATCTACATTACCTTGAGTACAGACCTGACAGGAGGAATGTTAGTCACAGGTTATTATGAGGCACAAAAATCATTTCATATTCTATCATGCTCGATACTTATTCACTGTTGCACTGGAAATTAAAACCATAGTAAGGGATACAAAACAATGGTGTATACAAGCAGATGAAGTCAGTGGTAAATATTTACACTAATGAAACTATGATATATAATCATGCATTATAGAAATAATTTGATTAATCTTTTACAGCGTCAGACTTAGTAAGTTTTCCTAAGTGATGACAAGATACATGAGAAGAGAATAACCACTGTCACTCACGGCTTTTGGTAGACAGAATACAAACTTTGAACATATTCCGCTGAAGCTTGTTATACTTGGTGATGTTTGTGTTGCCTGGCGAAGCTTGTTATACTTGGTGATGTTTGTGTTGCCTGGCGAAGCTTGTTAAAATTGGCTAAGTTTGTTATGCTTGGTGAAGCTTGTTAAACCTTATGAAGCACGTAATACCTGGTGAAACTTGTTATATTTAGTGAAGTTTGTTACACTTGTATGTGGTTGACGGGTGACAACCTGTTATTCCTATTCAGTGAGCTGTTCTTTACAGGAGTCCTGGTAGAGTGACCTGAATTTCCTTCATGACAATAAATACGTCACAGATTTTCATCTAAAGCTGCTCGAATATCTCATTCAAGATTATATGATTTTTCAATAGGTTTGGGTCATCTATTCTTTTCTCTCCTACAGAAAGCTCAATGACAACTTGGTCTTCTAATGAATTTGTACTTGCGAGGGACGATGTACAATATGATATTATGTATGTGAGACTCATTAGTAACTTTATGTTTGGCAATGATGATATTCACAAAGGGAAACATATAATTGTTTGTTGACAAAAGCTGAGGATTTGGACGGTTTTTTGTCCAGTGGATTACCGATGATCCTACGTTGTTGGGGACATATTGTTTTGTTCCTCTTGTTCTCTGGTCTGCATGATTTAGTGAGAACATATCTCTGCTGACACAACTGTTGTTAATACAGCTGCTGTTCTCACTGACACTGCAGCTGCTGCTCTTCTCGACAATATAAGTGTTGCTGTTCCTGACATTACTGCTGTTACTGCCGTTGTCACACTAGTTGGGACCACTTGTTACTCTCGTTGTCACACTAGATATTGTTTGTTACCATCCGTGCCGGCCAGTCTTCCTGTTGCTGCAGATGTCACAAATGAATGTTCTTCCCACACGTCACGATCGTATCATTACCTGTATTATGAGAACTTTTAGGCCAGTTGTTACTGATTATCAATGTTGCTGTTATTGCTATTTCTGAAACAAGTGTTACATCAGTTGTTACTAATTGTCACGACTCCTGTTACTCCCATTGCTATAACTATCTTACTAGATGTCACACCAACTGATACTGTTTATCACTGTTCCTGCCAGTGCCACCGTTACGATGACTATTAATCACTGTTATTGGCTTTACTATTGTTTCAGAAGCCATCACACTTGTTACTAATTCTCGTTACCATTGGAAGTTCCCACTTCAGACATGTTCAAACACACACTCTGATAGAAAACATGCACGTCACATGTTGCTTTTACTGCAGAGATCCCGTGTGCCAGTTATATATCAACTTGATTATTCCACTCTAAGCCTAGTCTTCTCAGGAGACGCTTAGCTTTATTTGAGGCTTTCATATACCTGTTTCATAATACCTCAACACCTTTCATTTTTCTGTGAGTGTCACAGTTCCTCCTCATATCATACAGAAGTGCATGTCTGAAATTCAACTTGTGCTTGCTCATCTGTTTGGCATCTGTCTAACAACAGAATCCTCTTCTTTTTCTTTTACATTCTAATACATAGACCGAGGCTACTCTAACCCAACCAGTTATCGCTCTCCTTCCTCGACTTCTGTCTCCAAAGTCTATGACTTTCTCTTCCTTTACCATTGTCCTCAGCGTTTCGAACGTCACAATCTTCTCACTGATCAGTAAGAGATTTACAAGGCGAGATCAGATGGCGATTGTTTTTCTTTCGTAAATGATCTTCGGCCATCCTGGCTCAGAGACTGTGGAAGGCCTTATGTTGTGATTGTTGTGTCGCTAGAACATATGATAGAGTGTGGCTTCTGGATCTGACACCAAGGTTTCCTCTTTTGGTTTTCCCTAATTCTGTTTTCTCATACATACCTTCCTATTTCTTTGCCTGCCTATTTCTATTTGTCAGGGTTCAATCTTTCCCTTTTTCCCTATCAATAACGTCTCCTTTAAGGTTCTTTCTGTCTTCTTTCGGTCTTTCTTGTTTTTCATTACCATTTTTTTATCTAACAGACAACCCAGCTCACTCATGCGCTGACAGCTCAACCCTTCACTCCTTTACTTATTTCATATTTACTCCATCTTTTCTTGCTCGATCCACGTCTCAGCTTTCCACTACTACTTCTGTTAATTCAGAGCTAGACAGAGTTTCCCCACTGGGGTAGACGTGACTTAGTTAAGTTTAATGCCTCAAAAGTACATTTCATTACCTCTCTTCCCAAAACTCTTCACACCTATCGCTTTTTTTTTCCCTTTAAGACTCTGTAATTCCATTATAGCAACGTCTACTCTGAGAAATCCCATATTACACGAATAGCTGAGCTTGCGCCCGAGAAGCTAGTAATCCTTTCCAAGTATCGAGGCTTCTTATCTAATCAATTTTTGCCATTATACAAAGGATAAAATCATTCTCGTATTGATGTCATCTTTCCACAGCTTGAGCAGTTTTAGTAAACTTATTTGGCCGAGTTGAGTCTGGATTTAGCAATCCGACTTGCCAGTTGATCCAGTCTGACCTCAAATCTTGGTCCAGACTTCCTGCATCGCACTCTTGGTCTTCTTTCTCTCCTCTTTACAAATAGTTTTGTTTTTTGCTCCCGAAAAACTGCAGCTCACATACCTCTGCCATTACCTAGATCACGTGATGTTCGGCAAACCACTGCGTCACAATATTACAACGTACCTTTCGTCTGTTGTGATATCCGTTCCTTCTCCTCCCACACTAAGTCTTCAAACTTCCCGACTGCCAAGTTGTTCCTTTCTTTCAGGATTTTTTTTTTTTCACCATCTCAAAACCACAGACTGTTTCGCACTTTCTTCACTATTTCTTTGCTTCTGTAGCTTAATTCTCTTTCCCTAAAGATCTCTGAGAACACCAGCTCGTCCGACCACCTTCTCTCCCTCGCTCACGTTATTCTCGATGTTATGATCCACATAAGTAGATGCAGCACGTGGGCGGGGTTATCAGCGATGTGTTGGATGAAGCCAGGGATACTACTGGTGTTATCGATCAACGCTCCTCCTCCTCCACTGTGATTACTTCATTATTCAGGAAAGGTGACTGTTGCTGCAGGGAATGATAAGGTAGGTAAAACTGATGTGAAGGAGAGAGAGAGAGAGAGAGAGAGAGAGAGAGAGAGAGAGAGAGAGAGAGAGAGAGAGAGAGAGAGAGAGA
>JAUTXX010527587.1:0-11135 GCA_032273605.1 Panulirus laevicauda | reverse complement strand
GTGGCTGGTGTCACCTCATGACACCCCCCCCCCCCCACTCCCCCCCGCCCCCAACACCTGCTCATGCACGAGTCTTGATTCTAATTTTACCCCACCAGGTGCACTACGGCCTACACCGGGGGTCGAACCCATCACCGTGCAGTTATGACACCAATTATACGTTTCCACATCCATAGCTCCGCGTGTACCTCGCCAGCAGGTGTGCTGACGTCACTGAAGGTTTCCACTATTGCAGCTGCCACACATGTGTGTACCATCACCAGGGTAGAACCAGGTGTAGTTCACGGCGGAGACTCACGCAATCTCACTCCAATATGAACCTCATGCTGAACTAGAGCATTCTCGTATGTGAACTTTCTCAGACCTCATCCTGATGCTTCAGACGACATATCTGGGCCAAAATGTCGGCCGCTGGCTGCTGGTGACACACCATGCTTCAATGGGTCACAGGTACACGAGTCCTCCAGGTGCACGGTCACAGGTACACAGATAACAGGTAACACAGGTCACACGTACACAGGTCCCAGGTACAAGATTCCCGGGCAGGTTTGTAGGTGAGATTCGTCTTCACGTATTCCTTCAAGCCACATCTCCACCTTACAAAACCTCACTAACCACTGAACATAACCCCAGCCACTACCTGCATCCAGACGCGGGCCAGGATGCTTGTCTTCCATATCTTACTGATAGATATCTTCAAAAGACCACGTAATGGAACCCTCTCAGCATTTGTAAGATGTCGTCATTAGGATGATCAACAAGGGATGTTTAGTATAGGCTTCGAGACGTATGTTTATTGCACAATTTTTGCCCTACCTCAGCCAGCTTCGCTCCACCACACCACCACCGGCGGCTTGAGAACCATGGAAGTCATAACAAATGATGTTGTGTGATCACGTGCAGGACGGTGAAGGTGACTATCATGGGGGTCATGCGCGCCTCTGTCCATGTCCACGTAGTCACATGATACGTACTAATAGAGGCGCGCGCGCGCACACACTCACACACACACACACACACACACACACACACACACACTTGGTATAGGCTGGGGTAGTGTGTGCATACGCAGGAGTAAAGGCATGTTAAACATACATACAAGGATGAGAGACGGGGCACCACGAGTGTAATACTCTCTCCTCGTAACACTGAATAATGTAATGACACACACAAAGCCCACGAGTCCAGATATCCCTCCCTGTACAACACAAATGGGTAATTACACACAAACAAAAGTATGCCGTCTCGTAAGGCCACACAACTTGGACAAATGTCCGTTACCGTTCATGATGTAAACTATGTGCAAACTTACCAAGTAAAGACCATTTGTTTATATTACGAAATCTTGACTCATGAGCCCGTCCAACAGGCGTGTACGACCCCTGCACCACCATCGCAATTCTCAGGCCATCGTAAAGCCCTGTCGCAGTGAGGGACATCTAAACAAAGACTCATTCGCTGAATTTATCATCTATTGAGAAATCTGTCATGAACCATACGACACGACTGTTGCTTCACATAAACAAACCATGAACTATGTCATGCATCCGCTCTCTGTTGTTGGCAAACACGTGATGAGAAATTAGCCAAGTATTCATAGGATTGACTGAAGACCAGGTAAACAAAGGATTAGACCCTGTAAACTGCATTCAGTAAACTGTAGCTCTGTAGTGAAGGTCATCTGGCAAACTGTCTTGTGTGTCACTAACAAGTGAAGGATTTCTGTGAACAGTTATCCAATTTCCTTTATAGTACCAAGAACCAGAGACGCAAGAAATGTTCTTCAGAAAAAAAATGTACACAACCACGCAGCTATGCAAGTGTTGCAACGTTTAAATGACGACGTTGTGAACAATTCTCATTTTTTTTTGTTCCATTCAGTACTGGGCGAGGCGCCGCCCAGGCCTTGCGCAAACTGCTCTTATTGAAGAGGTGCCAAGGTCCTTTGTGTGTGTTTTACCGTTGTCCTGTGGTGGTGGTGGTGGTGGTGGTGGTGTCAGGTGTGTCAGTGTCACGGCCTCTATGTCTAATCACCTGGTTGTTCTGTACGGAGAGGTGGATACTTCACCACTCATGATTAGGCGGACACTAATAAAGACCACAAGCACATAAATGCGCACGCAGGAAGGACACTAGAATGCACATAAACATACGTCCATAAATACAAGAACGTAAATAGATTTACATAGGCCAAGACACACTGACATATGGGTACACACACACACAAAGGAACAACGGACGCGTCACCGGAGGCTTCTCGACATAGGGTGAGGTCACTAGTGAAGTACCACAGGGTCCTGTTCTGGGACCATTACTCTTCTTGATTTATGTAAATGACTTGCCAGACGTTATGACTCCTGCTGGAATATGTATGCGGCTGACGAAAAGGTCATGTGGGAAGTGAGGGGTGAGGTTAGACGAACCAGAGGATATAACATCAAATCAAGCAAGAAACTTGTTAGAAAAAAATAGATGTAAAGAAGTTCTTTAACGTAACAAGAGTTGTGGATGAATGGAATATACTGAGTGAGGAAATCATAAAAGTAGACAGCATTCAGAAGTTTAAAAAGTTGCAAAGTAGGTTCGAGAGATGGGGTACATACGAGCGTAGAACTCCCTCTTGTTCAGAAGAAATGATAATTACAAATAGATAATTATAAATAGATCAATATAAATAAATCATCATGACTAAGTAATTATAAATAGGTAAGTACAAATTAGTCATTACACATCCCAAACTGTGAAGCAGGAGTTCACGCGACTATGGTGACTACATCAAACGCAGGAAAGAAGATAGATACAAATATCTATAGAAAAAAAAGAAGCTCGTATATCAGGAGAAGAGGTTGTGGTCTCACAGTAATGGAATTCTCATCAGAGCGTGAGAGGCAATTGATCAGCAGAGGAAACCAGATTAGACTGCTTATGACTGGACTGTTGGTCGACAAGTGACAGTCGTAACACATGGGATGTGACGAAATATATTCTTCCAGATGGATCAGGAGGGGAGTTACTAGAACCATCTGAAAGTCCATTTTCTTTTGACCAGGGAGGAGCAGACAGTATGACAACAAGGTATGCACGTAGTTCATTGCATGTGGAGGTCATGACTGAGGGACTGGGGCCGCTGTTGTTCATGATGTTTATGTCTGTTGTTTGCCTGATGTGCTGGAAACATCTGATATTTGCAGATGATAATCAGTTGTTGCCTTGAGATTCAATCGTTCATGAGGAACTGTGGACGAGCTTTCCCACAACCTAACAGTTGATCAAAGATATCCGATACAGTTGAATGCTCACTGAAGAAGAGATGGAAGGAAAACAGTAACAACTTCATGGGAGGATGAGTAAAGGACGAATAATCAAACAGATGTACGTGTCAGAGGAAGAAGGGATAAAACAGGAAGGAGGAGGAGATCTAAGGAAGGAGTGAAAGAGGCTCTAGGGTATCGGGGCCTGAACTCTCAGCAGGATGAGAGGCATTCATAGGGTAGCATGACCTAGACTGATGTTGTATAAGGGGGACGACGTGCCGTCAGTGGCCTGAACCAGGGTTTATGAAGGGACGAAGAGTAACCATAAGGCAGTCTGAATGGCTTGGCTGCAACTATGTATAAAGGAAATGTATGTATGTATGTATGTATTATTATTATTATTGTTACTATCATTATTATTATTATTATTATTATTATTATTATTATTATCATTATCATCATCAATTATTTCATTTCTATGTTACATTATTCATTATTACCATTACTCTTTATCCTTAAGTATTCATGCTATTGTATCGTATGAGATTACCTTCATTACGACTCTACGAGCGGGATGAAATATGATTACTGATCTCAGACGGTCGGCAGGTGTGGTGGAGACACCATGCCACTGCTATGTTGTACACTCAGTCACTGAAGGCAACAAAATCATCGACATTCTTTGTCACAAGTGCTTTTTTTTTGAAGCTTTGCTCATTGTTTTTATTTATTAATACGAAGGACAATATTGTTAGTTCTTAACATAAAAAATAATGAACTCTGAACTTTTGTCGATTGAGGTATAAAGCGTGACCTGTGAACTATACATTGGCTGGGGATCAGCTATAAACCTTAACCTATAACCACGACCTCCTGGTGAAGACCACATGACTCCAGTGGTAGCAGTGAGGCCTACCACCACCACCATTAACCACCCTGACCCACCTGCCACCACCACCACCCTCCCCCACCTGCCACCACCATCATATTCCTCCAGCTGCCATCTGTAACACCACCACCACACTCCCCCCCTCACAGCTGCCGCCCACCTATAGTGGAACTGTCAGTGAGATATGATGGATGAACCACGTGAATGAGAGAGAGAGAGAGAGAGAGAGAGAGAGAGAGAGAGAGAGAGAGAGAGCAGGGCTCCCTCCTCACCGTCCTACTCATTTCCAGTGAAGGCAGAAAGCCATCAGGTGGTTGAGGGTCACCACATTACCCTTCAAACCCACATGATGGGGGTCAACCTACATAGGACAAGGAATAATGAATGCGTCCTCACTAACTTCAGGTCTCGCTACACCCATTATTGTCTTCATTCTTTTCCTTATATTCAACTTTCCTTTCACCTAAGTTGGTCGTGCTTAGGACTTGTTCTGCTCGTACCAAGTCGCTAACTACACGCATATGCATACAAGAGGGCGAATTCCACTCTAGGAAATAATATGCAGCGTAGGGAGTTCCCCCTGGAGGGCAGGAAATGTCTGTTCTCCTCCTCCTCTTCCAACAACAGCAGCAGCAGCAGCACTAACGGTAATAACAGTAATAGATGAGGTTGCAAACAGGACCCACCAACGCCACCTTGACGGTCAGACAGACTGTGGGATCTCCCAACCACCTGACCTCTCAGGCCGGAGACCAGCGTCGTGGAACATTACACACGACAGAGAGTGGAGGTGAGCGGAGGAGGCCTCTTCTTCGTCAGTTCACGGCGCTACCTCGTTGATGCGGGACACGGCGGATACATAGGTAAGAAAGTAATACACACACACACACACACAGAGCTGATCGTCCCACTGACAACAAAAATATGAAGATTGCAACAGCCTCTAGGAAAACACTGATTGACCCACAAGCCGGTAGAGGGCCAGTTGTCACGCTGTATAGAGCGGTGACCAACTTTCTAGGCGGTCAGGGTTACGGCGGTGTTGCTCGGAAGGTGGATGAAGTGGGGTGAGGAGTACGTGAAGTGGGATGTGGAGTGCGTGAAGTGGGATGTGGAATGATGATAATGACCATGCGTTCCAGCTACTCTTCTCCTTAGCTCTTCCCTTCAGACAGAGACCCGAGACTCACCTAATGTACAATATTCAAGCTTTTCTATCCATTTTGTCCTCCTGGGACCTGTACGTGCCACAGTCCTTCCCAATCAGAAGTGCAGAAAAGCTAAAACAAAGAGGTTTTACAGCACGCGTGATGAACCAACGTTCCTCCAGCAGTTCTATAGTACTACGAGCAGGACATAAGCAAGGCTAAGATGAACAGGGGAACAAAAGTGATGAAGGAAGGGAGGAACAGAGGAAAAGAGAGGAAGGGGAGAGAACATCTCTTGTCACCTTGCATAGCCCTCCAAGGCTATGCAAGGTGACTCATTGAAGATTATCATACCACCTCTCGCCAATCACGCCATAAACGTCTTTCTAAACAGGTCCTTTTTCCTGTGGTTTGGGGATACTTTGACACTGAGGCACCGGCGCAAAAATAGTACATAATCTCTCTAAATATAAGGTGTAACTAAGGATCAGAAGAACGTGTGTATCAAATCGACTGAACAAAAACGAGTAAGAAGAGAGGGTAGTGTTGACGGCACAACTGAATTATCAGAAAGCACACACACAAAGGATAACTGGACCTTCACGCAGGTACGAAAGTGGGACTCCTTCTTAGATGGACAACTCTCGTCACTCTGTATTTATGGGGAAAACATCTTAGATTGGGTGATCCCTAAGGGGCTCACTGTTAGGACCACCTTGATTCTCATCGAAGCAAAAGATCTACAGTCAAAACTGAGTTTGTTTACAGATGATGCTATACTTACGGGGGAAGCAAGGAACGTTCACAAGTGCAGGATCTTGCACTATGACCAGGATGAGCTGGTGTATAAACAAAGACTTCAGACGAAAATCTGTCCAAATAAACGTCAACTAAAGAGGAAGAGAAAGGGTGAAAACAGACCGAACATTGACTATTTCACGAACGAGCTGCAAGACTTAAGTCTGCCACATGGATCAGGAGGAGAATCACAATAGGAAGACGGTGGTGAAGGAAAACTATTACACTTATCGTACACCACCAGAGCAGCCTTCAGGCACGTGGACCGCGAGTTGCATTAAGAAGATATTTTCGACTCAACATTCGACCCAAGATTAGACTGTGTGCGTCAGTGGCTTCGTGATGAAACCCACCCGTGCGAGAGAAGGTCCACCAAAATGCGTCATTAAAAGTGGCAGGGAGAGAGAGAGAGAGAGAGAGAGAGAGAGAGAGAGAGAGAGAGAGAGAGAGAGAGAGGAATCCTCGAACTATCAACAAGAGAAGGTGAAGAGGGGGAAACCTTCAAGTTCACAGGGGTCATGATGAAATCATCTTTAATCGGTTGTTTTATGACATCAAGAGGAATGGAGCAACGAGAGGTCGTTAAGTGGATCTTGTAGCAAGAGTGGAGCCAGGAAGGACGTGAGACAATGGTTCTTTAGTAATGCAGCGTCTGACGTGTCAAACTGTATGATGAAACCCTACAGACACAGCCTGGCTGGGAGATTTAAAAAGAGAATGTTTGACTGAAATCTAAGCTCAAGAGATGGGATTCCTCGAGTGTATAACTCTCACCATATGCAATAACAGTTGATGATATCACAAACACACACACACACACACACACACACACACACACACACACACGGTCCCTAACCTGAAGCCAGGGTACCGCATGAGGAAAGTGGGAAACGAGACCGTCTCCTGGTACACGCCAGAACAGCAATCAGTCATGTGGTTAAGGAAATATTGAGCAAGCTCTCCACACACTACATGAGGCCAAAAGTACAAGTTGATTTTCAAGCTTAGTCACCGCGGTTCTTCGACAGATGCAGGGGTTAAAACAACCAGATGCCATAACATGAAAGAAAAGAAAAGAAACTCGTTAGGAAGGCTGTAAAGAAGTCCTTTCCTAGTGAGGGAGATGAGGATAAATGATATAAACTGAGTTATGAGGCGATGAATGCGGACAGCTACGTAAGTCTTAAGTTGTATGATGGTAAAGTTCAAAGATGGGGCACCACGAGTGACGAAATCCCTCGCCGTACAGTACAAATTACGTAAAAAAAAAAAAGAAAAAACGTAAATAAGCGGACTCTTACCTAAACATATTACTCGATGATATCAAGGTCATGAGAGAGAGAGAGAGAGAGAGAGAGAGAGAGAGAGAGAGAGAGAGAGAGAGAGAGAGAGAGAGAGAGAATATCGATGATTACACCAGCTTACAGGGGGACCCGTGTGTCCATGCACCTCAGCGAGGCATGAACTTGGCGGAGAGGAGAAAGAAAGCACACCTGGTGGACACCAACCTACTTTGGTGGTGCAGCAGCAGCTGATGTTAAACCAACACCACAACCAACAACACTACAACCAACACCACTACAACCAACGACAATAACAAGAGGAAATGGACAACATCAGCTACTTTATATAAATTCCCTGACGTTTTTATAGTGATTAACGAAAATCTTCATCAATTATGTAAATGTTTTTTTTGGTAAAGTTCCCCCTTTTTTTTTTTAGCATATTACAGAAGGCTGATTAACAGGTGATGATAGGATATTAATGACACGTCGGAAGGTATAGGTTACCATCCCAAAATCTTCGTTCAGTATTCAGGAGCGCCCCAGGTGACCGCCCCCCCCCCCCTTCATCTTTTAAGATAACTGGCGTCCCTTATGAAGGGGAATCACCTGCCTGGGAAGAAAGTGCCACTACATGGCTCGATCCTCTTTGCCACATCTTCTTTGCTTCGTATGTTCATGTCTCGCTGTTGTATTGGAGTCAGTCTCTTATTAATAGGGTTGGTGGTCTCAGAGATTGGTGTTCTTGGTGTGTCTGTGTTGAAAAAAAACAAAAAAACACGTTATCTGCGTATTCGTGATGAACCATTTTTATTTTTTTCCCAATCCAATCTTGAATAGCTCTCTGAATGTCACCAGTATTTGCATTGCGCCCCTGACTCTAAGTGTTTAGA
The DNA here is from genome assembly GCA_032273605.1 of Panulirus laevicauda. Taxonomy (NCBI): domain Eukaryota; kingdom Metazoa; phylum Arthropoda; class Malacostraca; order Decapoda; family Palinuridae; genus Panulirus; species Panulirus laevicauda. The sequence goes on along the minus strand of JAUTXX010527587.1, from coordinate 2,870 downwards.
AACTATATCCGTACATTGCCTGTGTGATTTCTAAAAACATTTTGGGGTAGAAAAGAGTACTTTCATCATCACCTGTTGAGAACACCACTCACGCCACCTTCAGCAGGGGCACGGTAGTCTGGAACAGACCAGTCTGGGCAGTGGACCAGTTGCCTAAGAATTTTGCGTTAGGCATCATCAGCAGACAACAAGCGCCCTCCTCGACCGGCCGAGCTTAAGCGACGAGGTGTGTGAGGCCGGCTCTTCGGAGAGAGAGAGAGAGAGAGAGAGAGAGAGAGAGAGTCTTAAAGTCCTCAACGTTTTGTTGTGTCTCGTAACATTATTGTTGGGTCGACTGACGACTGCTGTACCCAGTGGCCTTCAGCACCGGTAGGACACGACCAACTCTTGCAGCAACTGACGGACAGTACTGATGGGCCCACAGCAGTCTGCTAACTTACAGGACTGATGGGCCCACAACAGTCTGCTGACTTACAGTACTGATGGGCCACTACCAGCTGCAGACTTGCAGTACTGATGGGCCACTACCAGCTGTTCAAGCTGCCAACGTACAGTACTGATGGGCCACTACCAGCTGCTTAAGAAGCTAACATACATCACTGATGGGCCACTGTTAGCTGTCTTAACCTACTGAAGTACAATACTGATGAGTAACATTGGTCAGCTGCTCCAACTGAACTGCAACACTCAGTAACATTCGACCTGCAGTAGTTACTTACCCGTAACACCAATCAGTCAAGCAGCTGCAGCAGCACAGCTGTTATTTTAGGATAGGTCTGCTTAAGTTTTAGGAAAGGATATGATAGATTAAGGTGAGTTGGGATAGGTTAGGATGCGTTGAGTTCGGCCAGGCGTCTCATAGACCCGCTTGCAAGCGAGTGCATCCATCCAGACGCACTGTAGGCCCCAGCGTCCATGAGTCTCTGGCCAAGACAGCGACCAGCGCAGGTGTCTTGGTCTGGCCGAGTTGCCCGCCCTCGCCCCTCGCGGATCTGAAGTTTGAAAGCATCGGGCGAAGGGATGGGCGTGGGTGTGTGTGTGTGTGGGTGTGTGTGTGTGTGTGACTTTCGAAGTGGATCAATATAGGAGGTCCAGCAGGGAGGGGAGGGAAGGCCGTGGACAAGGGCCGAGGTTACAGCGTCAAGAATTGTCTCAGGCGGACATGATGAAGAGGTAAGGACTGTGCGGATTGGGAATATAGGTGGTAGTATTGATCTGACTGATGTGGTACGGGTGGTACCTACAGTGTGGTAGGAAAGGCAAGAGAAAAGAGAGGCTGGTATGGTGATGGCAACGCATCGCAAGGAAGGATGTAAGTAGGTTTGGTAGATACAAAGTTGTGTTTGATGTGTTTCATTTCAAATGGAAGACATGATCATTTCACGTGCGATAGATAAGTGGTGATTGTAGTACCTCGTGTTATCTGTAGTGATAGACTTTGAGGGAATGGGGTGGTTATGCCACCGCAAGTAGTTGAGGCAGGAGAGGTGTAGGTGTGGGAGAGGACGTTGCTGTAGGAGTAAACACGGTGGGTGAACTGGAAGTAGAAGTCTTATGGTTGACCCAATGATGATGCAGATTCGCTTACTGGCTTGAAAGATTACACACACACACACACACACACACACACACACACACACACACACACAATTATGATCTGAAGACCCAAGTGGTGTGGTCCTGAACACTCAAATACTGAGGCCTTGAATCCAAGTATTGTGGATCTGAATACCCATTTCTTCTGGCCAGGAAGGCCCAAGTAATCTGGCTTTGAAGACTCGAGTATTAGGGCACTGAAGACCGAGTTATTGTGGTCCTGAAGACCCAAATATTGTGACCTTGAAGACCTCCAAGCACTTTGGCCCTGAAGAGCCAAGTAGTGTGGCCGTGGAGGCACAGTGCCATCCCTTCCCCCGACCTGCCTGAAGTCCTACATGCCGAGGGAATTAGCTCTTCCATACTCCCACCTCATGTATCACCACCACTCGCCATGGCGTTATCACTGTCACGTCATGTCGCAGGCTGTGTGTGTGTGTGTGTTCTCACTGTTCACTCTCCCTCCTGTGACGACATGCAGACTGTGACGACATGCAGACATGCAGACTGTGAAGACATGCAGACTTTGCTGTCATATTCTTAATTCTTTTTGTGAAGCTTTCTCTGATTATTTCACGTTTGAGTCTAATGATGTTTAATCAGTGGAGAAAAGAGGCATGACAATTTCACCGTAATTAGCTGATGGGGTGGTATTTTAGTGCACGAGTAAAGAACATATGAACGTAACGTTGGACAAACTCAGGGTAATTTGCTAATTAACCGAGCGACGGTATGAAAAATTATCCATCAAATAGAAATGTGTCAAAAGACAGCCGCCAAGTAGCGACACTCAAGACTTGAGAGGATTGGTAAAACCCCGGCGTTCTTTTAGCGTTGGGAGAGTTTCTCTGTCGTGCAGAAACCATTTTTATGCACACATAATTGCCCTTTTTGATTTTGGTTCTTTCCCACCTCGACGAATGGGAAAGTCCAACAGCTCAGCTCAGGATCGCACGAGATACGAATAAACGCATGAACCAGAGTGTAATGTGCGAGATTTTCGATGCTGCGTGAATGAAAGTGAAACAGCCAACGAGAATACGAAGAGAACCAAAAGGTATATACTTAGTTCGAGACAATAACATTGGTCGGATTCGAACCCTGGACAGGGCGTCCGCCTGCCTCGGCCACACGGAGTTTAAAACACACACACACACACACACACACACACACACACACACACACACACACACACACACACAAACACACACACACTAGACTTCTAGTGCTTTTGACATGTGTCCCAACCTCGTCTTGGTGGAGGTAGCATGGAC
>JAUTXX010527576.1:0-11135 GCA_032273605.1 Panulirus laevicauda | reverse complement strand
AAAAAAAAAAAAAAAAAATTATTGTTAAAAGTTTTTGCTTAGTTTGACATAAGCAAGTAAGTAAAATTATACTAAGAGTATGTATGTGTGTAGTACAATTACCATAGATAGCATATATTAATGCCTACAAGGTAATGTAATGTGTATGTGCATAGGTATATCTTTTTTAGGTTTTTTCATTCTTGTTCATTATTTCCCACATGAGAGGGGTAGTCTCCACAACAGATGAAAAAATCCTTGCTTAGCTCCTTCCTCTGTGCCTTTTTTTTTGGAAAGAATACAGGAGGGGAGGATTTCCAGCATCCCACGCCTTCCCCTCTCTGTATATCTATCATTATGTATGGATAAAAATATCTTTTTAATGCAATTTGAAAAAAGTTTTCATTGGCATGGATAACAAATATGGAGGGTATAAGGTGGAGAGGGTATAGGAACAAAGAAATTAAGAAGGAAAACAATTCCATAGCAATACTGCATGAAGAAGGGTGGTACCATAATGGTTAACTTTTGTTTGACTGGTTTCCTCACACAAATCAAAAAAGCTGGTTTCCTCACACAAATCAAAAAAGCAAGTGTTAAAAGTCCAGATGTATGTGACTGGTAAACATGCAGAAAGCTCACAGCAGCAGTTGCCAAAATAATACCAAAGGAAAGATAGCAGCAGCAACACAATGGTGGATGGAAAGGGATGGCTGAAGAGAGATAACAGTGGGAGGGTTATGAACACAGAATGCTTTTGATTTCACTCTGGCTAAGTGATGGTTGAAGACCCACCCCAGATAAGAAACAGTAATCCATGCTATAGTAAATAGGATCCCTATGGATGTGGAAGAACTGATCACAAGAAAAATAATTTTGGCATGTATGTAACACCGCTGGTTTTGGGAAGATTTTATGATGTCCAATATGTGAAGTTTCCATGATAAAGTGGATTTCAATGTACTAATATCCAGATTCTAAAATACCCTTTGGATAATATCAGACTTGTTTGTGATATAACAAACAGTCCATAACATTGCAAAATCAAGTCCAGTAAAGTCTGGATACACTGGAACATAGCTTCGCAACTGTTCTGCTACAACAATAGCCATTGTGTACCATGGTACATTCCTAATTTCAGATACAAAACGGTTATCACACTGCCCAACAAACAACTGCAATATTCATCTTATGGAAATATATTTCATAACCAAGGTATTGTTCTTAGCATGTACTATAAGAGAGAGTCAATGAAGAGGTAAGCAAGGGCAACTATATGATCATGCAATTGCAACCAACATTAATACAAACTCTCTACCTATTCTCCTTGATTATGGAAAGTCAAATAGCAAATATAGTTTCAAAACTGTTTTGCATCTGGTAATCAAAATATTCTGTAAAACATTTGAATATCTACATGATTATAAGGGCACTACATTTGTTTCAATATGCTTAAAATGTGCATGTAGAGATTTATTTTCATTCCTTTTAATGGATAAGGGGTAATAATAGATGAATACCAGCAAATTTTGATTTGATGTGCTGCAAGAAGCAAGCATACTTGAAAATGTGCCATAACTCAAAGACTGTGAAGCACTTTACTGAAATGAGTTTAGGATTAAATGAAGTCTGTTAGTATCAAACCTTGTCCAAAATATTGGGCATCTGGAAAAACTTGTGACAACCTGTTAATACCTCCGTGCAATTTTTCTTTACTTCACTAGCATAAAATATTCTCCCAGCAGACACAAATGCAATGTTGCAATGATTTACAGCATCTTAATGGTGCAAAACTATTTTCTGTACCATTAAACATATGGAGATATGGCAAGTACAAATTTCAAGACAAAACAAGACTTAGCCTAGTCAATGCCTGCCAGTCTCAGATGAACATGCATACAAACGCCTGTCATTACATAAAAGCAGATAAGAGTGTTGTCACAGTTGCATGCACTAAGAAATCCATGAAACCTTAGCATTCCTTAAAAGCTGAAACTGATTCAGCATCATAAACACAGAGAGATGCTTGCTCCAAAAATACATGCCATTTCTGATCAGGAGATTCCAGTGACTCCATACACTATTCTCCTCTGATTCAGAGTTGTGTTTTTGTTTCCTCTGATTCAGAGTTATGTTTGCGATATCCATAAATATCTCCAGCCTCAAGGGAAGGGAGTGAGGGGTGACCTACAGACCACAACATCATAACTAGACCTAGGGAAGTTAACATATTAATTAGGAAATTCCTTGTGCCCAAGGAGGAAAATTCAGGATACATAATTCAGCTTCTACCAGATTACCTACCCCCTTCTAGACTTAAACTGTACAGAAGTCATTTGATATTCAAAGGCAGGATACATGTAAGAGAAAGTGGTATTAGTAGAGAAGTCATTTCTGAGCAGTTATATTCAACCAGGTTACTGCCTTCCCAATCCAAGATGCTGCATGGTTCTGAACTGAAAGAAGAAATACATTTAGTGGTTGAGGAAGAATGAGTTTTGGAGTCAAGAGGACAGGTAAAGTGAGTTTAAGTGTGTAAGGTTAAATCAGCGAGAGAGTGAATAGAATTTCTGGATGAATAGGGATAATCTATGGAGATAAGAAAGCGGGTAGGCAATACAACAGAACCCTGAGAGATAACATTAATGACGAACGAAAAAGTTGCTCTATCAGTGACTAGAAAGGGAGCTATATATATGAGAACAGAGGGAAGGAAGCTTCAAATCCAAAGAATTATGCCTCACCCTGTCGAATGCTTTAGAAATGTCAAGAAAAAAAAATACACCAAAATCCCTTTGAGGATGACTAAAGGAAAATCTCAAAAAGAGATCACCTTGAAAGGAGCTTAGGTAATCTGAGAAAAGGGTATGAGATTTAAGTCCTTAAGGAAGTGAAGGTTAAGAATTTCAGACTTTGCATGGCAGAAGAGAGAGCGATGGAATAAGAGTTAGAGAGGTACAAAAAGTCTCCATTCTCAAGGGAAGAGCTGCACCAAGTCATGCATCTAAGTTCTTCTAAAGGAAAAGTTTGAGATTTTTGACAAACAAAACAAGCAAGGAAGGATTTGAGCTTGCTTAAAGGCACACAGAAGTATGCTATCCAGACCACATATCTTGCCTACATCTACATGCAACAATACATGCAAGGCCTTGCATGAGGAAAATATTGATGACACAGACTCAATTGGAGGAGGTGAGAGGTGAGGGACTACATGTTAAGGCCTCCAAAATACAGCAAATTAAGTTGCCAAAGAGAGCTGCTCCATTGGTTGAAGAGTTATAAGCAAATCCGAGTCATAAAAGAGGAAGAAAGGAGGAACTGCTTTAGTTATTGGAATTCTTTTCTAGGTGCATTCTCAAAAAGTTTGAATGCTTCAGTAAAATATGAAAGGTAATTGGTCCTTTCTTACATTTTTTTCTTAATGGAAAACTATATGGTTTCCATATAAGGCATTAATGTCTTTTAAAAAGGTATATCTGATAGCAGGGAGAAAAATATGATGAAAAATGAAAATAAAGTACTTATGTTCTAACACCTAAAAAACAGTATCAACTTCCTCAAGAGTAACAGACTTCCTCCTCCCTATACTCTTATTCAAAACAACAGGCAGTATTGGTGGTGAAAATCATGTAATACTATGAATTATAATAACACTACACACTTAAAATAAGAGAAAGGAGAGAGAGTGGTTGGCAAATGTATGTAAAATACTGGAGGTTTTTTCTCTCTTGAAATTGGTTGCACATTCTCCTCTTTTTCAAATGTAAAAGCTGCAATGGTGGTGAATAACATGAATATATCTATAAATAATATAATTTCCTAGATATGAGTGTGATCAAGGAAAGTAGCTAGCACATGAGGGAAGGATAGTGGGATTATTTTTTTTTCATTATCCTAAAAATACACAGAGAAAATAGACACACAAGTGTTATGTAATTTCTTCTAAGATACTTCTTCACATTTCTCATGTTATTCTTTTTTTACTTTCTTCCTTCAGTGATACCTCATTACTTACTTAATCCAAAAATCTACTTGTTTCCCACTACATCACTGAAAATGCACAGCCTGTAGGTTAATGGCAGAATTCTTTCCCAGTGCCTGCCTGATGGTAGAAGATATCTCTAAGGGTGACTAATGGTACAATAAATTAGCTGGCCATTTAAACATAGGCAAGAATACCTAAACTCATGACAACAACTGTCATCCCATCAGATCATCAGCCAACACTGGTCACTGTGTCAGGGTTCAAGATGCTAAAATACTTCATTGTTACAAATGGTGAATAAACTGAAATTTCATTTTTTTTTCATATCTATAAAACTGTATGGCTGCAAGAAAACCTATTACAAAATAACAAATGAATCTATATGAATATAAGTTTTGTTTAACTTTCGATTTGTGTATGAAACTATAAACATACATAAACAAAACTATAAACATACATAAACCAAAACCAAAAAAATCTTCATGTCATTTGTATAACTAAGTACAATATTTTTCACCTATGAATGCAATGTCAAAAACTGTACATAAAAATATCATGTGCGTCAAAGTCCAATGATTATGAATTACATGACCAAACATATATAACAGAAAACTTTGACATCCACTTTACTTTAAGACTTCTTTGTGCACTACAGAATGAAGAGTAAAACTAAGGTAATGCTTAACAGGCTTACAAAATATATAAAACACCAGTACACACAAAATCATAATCATCCATGAAGACTTTTACAACACAAAATTAATCAGAAAGTGAAGAAAGACAAAAATGATGTGAGATGCGTCCACATAACAATACTACTTGTGACTCTAAGTGGACTAACATATGAAGCAAGCACATGGTTGTGCTTTTCACTCACCCAGCTGGTCATCTGCCTAACTTTAACCTTTGCAAAGAGGAAAGAAAACTGATTTAGTACAGCCTGTCACACAAACATGGATTATTTAGCAAAAAAAAAAAAAAATAATGAAATCTAACCAATGTGCTGAGGACAGCATAATTTCATAAGAAAAAAGAATATTCTATTTCACTTCAGTTCAAGAACGTACATGAAAGGCAAAGCCAACATATAATTTTTTTCTTTACAAGTACTCTAATGATTGCTATTTCAATATATGAATATGTGGTTGACTGATAAGCAAATGTGTAAATGTGATTCAACCTGTTCAGCCCTACTAAGAATGAACAAGTGGATGACTAGCAAGTAAATGTGTAAATGTGATTCTACCTGTTCAGCCCTACTAAGAATGTATAAAAGCAGATTTTCAACCCTTTTGGAATAGCTTAATTCTAAAAAGTCGCCTCCCACAATGAGCAGAATTTCCAAGATATTTGCAACCCTTTTGGGATAGTTGATTTCTATAAAGTCGCCTCTCACAATGAGCAGAATTTCTATGACGTGAACTACTAAAAAAACGAGTTTCAAAGTCATCTCAAAAAACCCAGCCATTAAAATATAACACCACATAAACATTTTTATCAGGGTGAGCTGTGTAAGCCTTTAAATCTTCGCATAACACCTCCATTTGAGTGTATATCTATAAACTCTTAAAATACAATCATCCCTCTAACTTCAACTACCTGTGCCACAAATCATATTGAAAATCACTCTTCAAAGTTTCCTTACATGCAAAAAGATATTTGGCTGCTTTTTCTAACTGAACCAAACGCAATCTCATCTGTTTACAGTGTGTAAATTTGCAAGCCAAAGTGGGAGGTGCACAGAGTCTCTCCATCTTGGTTATCTCTGGGCAACTGAGTCTTGATGATATTTCTGCAAACTAGTTAGAGTTGAGGTGACTTCTGGCATTTCCAAAAGGCTCTAGTCAGTAAAGGAAGCTTGGGAACTTTTAAACACAGGTGGGAAAATTTGGCCTGTACCTGTTGCAATGCTTATTTGTACCAGCCATCAGCAACTGCTGAGACAATAGTTCCTTAAAGGTTATACTTGTAATTCTACATCATAAAATTACTCTCCCATCACAGATATGTAGGACTGAAATCTGAAAAACTCATTCTTTCCAAGGCGATGTCCTGTGAGCACGAGATACATTTACTGGAAATATACTGGCCTGGACACTGCCCAACTTTTTACTTAGTGGAGGCAATCAATAGCATACACTCACCCTAGAGGAAAAATTCAGAGGTTAGCAGCACTTATTGCTCAACTACTGAATACCTGGTGAAGTCTTTGGGGTTTTTTACCCCTACAGTGCTGGATCCATCCTCAACCAATCAGCAACCACTATCACGATTATGCCACTACCTCAATTCTCACCAATCACTTGAAGCTTACACATTTTGGAGATTGTGTCATCGTAAAAGGTTTTCAAAAAGAAGGGGAAGGCTTAGCATGGAAACAAAACTAAAAAATTTTCTTGCTGGTCATTGCCTTGGAGAGAAGATATCTAATTCTCAAAACATATTTCTCTACTCCCCAGTCTGTCCCAATGGCATGAAAGCTTACCTACATAAAGATGGAGGCTTCGAGAAAAATCTCAAATAAATAAACTAATAAGTAACCAAGACCTTCAATCTCTAGAATAAGGCTGAATGACCAATGACGAGTGCAAAATGACAATTACAGTAGGGTGAACACTAGAAGGTGATCAACTTGAATTGCCAGGTTTAAGTGATAATAAACATCCCATACAGAGAATGATCATAAGTACCAGTGAGCAGTTTAGGTCTAACCTGAAAAGCCACATAACTGAATGGTGTGATAAATGATGTTCTGTATGGAGGTTACCTAAACCAGTATCCCAGAAGAAGGGAGTTTTCAAAGATGGAACAATTCAATCTTCCTTTTCCATCCTCTTTATAATGAAAAAAAGTTAATATAAAGGGAAACTGGTCCCACTGCAGGCTCTAAAACATCACTACCTATGAATTCAGGTTCGTATTTCTTTATTAGTTGTGCTTGGGGCTAAAGAAAGTACTGGTAACAGACATATATAAACAGACAGGACATGTTTTGGGACTTGGAACTATCAATACTCAGATTGCTAAAGTTGTTATCTACCACACATCCATTGCATTTTCTTTGGCCAATTGTCCAATCTTCAAATGAGTTCATATCTCACAAGACTGAAGGCTGAACAGCCTCTCCCTTTTTTCTCGCATGGCACTCAAATGTTTTCATTTGATGTCTTTTCAATACAGTTCCAGATGCACTTGTAGATTTGATCACTCTTTTGCTTCCTAAATCCAAAATGTAAATTTTTTGGCCTTCTACTCACTTATATGCAAGTACTATCATATATCCTTCTCTCCTATCATGGTTACGTAGATGCAATGCTTTAATTCTTTCATGTCAGTGCAGGCATTCCAATCCTTGTTTTCCTTGTTCCACATTTTCTCTAGATTATTCATCGTATTTGTTGGTGTTCAATTTTGCTTCTTATGAAAACATTGAAACTTTTCATCATATGCTTTATAACTGCTGTACAGAATGTTCCCACACCACACCAAGCATTTTCTGACTTGAAAGTGCTTTTATGTAAATTTCTCATTTATGATGGTACCTGGGCCTTTGCCAGTTTCTCCCCTATCTAGCTATCTATCTACATCTCTTGCACCTGTTCCCTTTTGGAACTTCCTTGAGGGGGTGGCCATGGCAAAAGTTTCCATAACTGAACGCCAGTGCCACTTATAAGCATTTTGAGCCTCACCCTTAGCGGGCCACTGGCAAGGGTCAACTCTAGCACAGTGTTTTCTAAGGCTTCTACTTAATGTTCCCATCAACTACTATAACTTAATGTGTCTACACAATGTTCCTTTCTACTTCTACTTAATGCTCCAAGCTAAATGTTCCTACCTACTACTTCTACCTAATACTCCTGTTTAATGTTCTCCCTTTTCTATTACCCTCTCTGTTGGACATTTTAACAGTGCACCTAAAACCTTCCACAACTCCTTTGCTTAAACTTTCCTTCAAGCAATTCCATACAGTGTTCTTTTGCCATAAACCCTTAAACAGAAAGTGATATGAAATGCCATACAGTGTTCTGCCATAAACCCATAAACAGTAAGTGATCTGAAATTCCATACATTGTTCTGCCATAAACCCTCAAACAGTAAGTGATCTGAAATTTTCCAATCACAATGTGGAATAAATAGTCAGCAAATTTTCTTTTCCATTACGAAATGAAAGAAGTATAAATGAACCAACATAACCATGGTAGCGCCATAAAATTAATGGAGGATTAGCAAAGGATGCAAGTCCCATTAGTGAATTCACTGATGACATCTATGAAAGAAATATATGTTAAAGTAAAGGAGATGTACATCTAAAAGTTAAAGCATAAATCACCCAATGGAGAATGGGATATGGAGGAAGGTAGGATGGGGATGGTACAACAGAGGGGGAGCCTTGTGATGCAAATTCACTATATGACATTCATCACTGTTTATGGTTACTATCTACTCAAATATACATACACTTACACACATCTATGTATACATATACACTTAAGAATTGCTTTCAGAGAATGGTAGTCTCTAAAATAAACACCTAGTGACCAAGGTGACACTGCAGCAAAATGAACATCAAAATACTGGCAGAGGGATTTAACTCCTTAATCAGACATATGAATAGCCAGTTCTTCTGAAAATGGGTGTTTAACTCCTTAATCAGACACATGAATAGCCAGTTCTTCTGAAAATGGGTGTTTATCAAGTACACTGCAGTTCCAAATATTTACAAGATAGGGGCTGAAAAAAATGAGATTCTAAAATTTATTACTTTCAGTTCATAGGTTTTCAATTACTGGGTTAAGGACTGGAAGCCCAAAATAACACACTAAATATTGATCTACATGCGAGGTGGTTTGATTGAGTAAGTAATAAAAGGGTAAGAGAAATATGTGGAAATAAAAAGATTGTAGTTGAGAGAGCAGAAGAGGGTGTGTTGAAATGATTTGGACATATGGATAGAATGAGTTAGGGAAGATGATAAAGAGGATATAAGTATCAGATGTGGAGGAAACAAGAAGTGGGAGACCAAATTGGAAGTGGAAGGATGGAATGAAAAAGATGTTGAGCAATTGGAGTCTAAACATACTGGAGGGTGAGGGGCATGCAAGAAATAGTGATTGGAACAATGTGGTATACCGGGGTTGATGTGCTGTCAATGGACTTGACCAAGGCATGTGAAATGTCTGGGGTAAACAATGGAAAGGTCTGTAGGGCCTGGATGTGGATAGGAAGCATGCAAGGAATTGTGTGAATTGGAATGATGTGGTATACTGGGGTCAACGTGCTGTCAATGGACTTAACCAGGGCGTGTGAAAAGTCTGGGGTAAACAATGGAAAGGTCTGTGGGGCCTGGATGTGGATAGGAAGCTGTGGTTTTGGTTCATTACACATCACAGCTAGAGACTGAACAAATGTGGCCCTTTTTTTTTGTCTGTTTTCCTGAAGCTACCTCGCTGAAGCGGGGGGTAGTGATGCTATTTCCTGTGTGGTGGGGGTAGCGACAGGAATGGATGAAGACAAGCAAGTATGAATATGTACATGTGCATACATGTATATGTCTGTGTATGTATATGCATGTATATGTTGATATGTATATGTACATGTATGGGTTAGAACTAGCATGAAACTCTACGGACAAGTTCAATGCCCTATATAACAGGATAATGAAATGGGACTCAGATCATGAAAACATGAATATGTTGTCATACAGATGCTTCTTTTTCCTGATACATTTCCACTGTCAATTAAAGCCTAAAGAAAATAAAAGTACATCAAACTCACCCTTGGTTTCTTGTTTGGCATTCGTCCTATCACATTATCCATGACTGCCTTTGAGACAGGATCATCTGTCATTTCTACTGATGCCATTATTACTGAGTTGGGAGAAGGTACACTTCCAGCAGTGATCCTGTAAAATATGAATTAATCATGATAATTTTTCATTTTCATAACATATAAACCTACTGCAAGGCTTTATCAGAATAGATGCTACATGCAGTTTCTTTTTCCAAGTAATAAAAAGGAACTGATGATGACAGATGTTTTACGCAAAATCACTTTCTGATATCAAACTTTCCAAATGAACATAAATACAGACAATTTAACTCATACATAATAAGAATGGTATTACCTTAAATCAAATCTCTAAAATCAAAATAAATTTTCTTACCAGCAAACTTTTTCTATATGCTTTCAAAACTAAAGCCTGTTAAAAATGCATAAAGCTAATTGTCTCTTAATTCTGAATCTTCATATGAACTAATAATAAGAAAAAGTACTTGTTAAAATTTGTAACATCTTTACCAGGGGCAGAACTAGCAAACATTTTCAACATACTTATGATGTATGTACTTACCATGTTAAAATTTGTGGCAGCAAGTTTGCTACTTGCCAAGGTTACATTCTGAGCCCTGATAAGGGACTTACTGGCATTTTCTCTATACAAATACGTTATTACCTAAATAGATGGGGAATATTGGTAAAAGATCTAACAAGAAAAAATGAAAGTTTCTTGAATTCTAGCCCTTTACCATTTACTACAGAAAGCAACAATAGATGGTGCAGCCAGAACAAATGACAACCACTAATGTGAAAGCCAGAAGTAATGATCTGTGTAACGAAGTTATGTCTAGTTAATTTTGGACAAATTTTGATGTTTTCAAATGGAAAACACCCCTGACAACATTGCACTTGTAGAAATGTAAATGTTCCACTGCATCTACAATCAGCATTACCCAACAGAATATATTCAAACCTTGCAACACATGTTTGGTCAATGTATCAAGCTACCACACATATGGTACGAGGTTCAAATCCTTGCTGTTGACGAGCATTATGTGTTCTATAAAAAGGCACATTCATATGCACTATATCTCTGAGTGTATTTTTTCATAATTGATCTGAGTTTCCTGCATTTGTAAGGTAGCACCAGGAAACAGACAAAGATACAACCACTCACATACACATATATATATACACGCATACATACATACACTTGCAAATATTCATACTTGCTCAGCTTTATCCATTCCCAATGCCACCCCTTCCAACAGGAAGCAGCATAAAAGAATGAAGAAATAAAAAAGATAACATGTACATTTTCCTCTCCCTCACACCCAATTGCCACTTCCTGCACCAGTGAGGTAGCATCAGGAAATGTCCGATGAAAGGCTGCATC
>JAUTXX010527565.1:0-11135 GCA_032273605.1 Panulirus laevicauda | reverse complement strand
GGTATTTCCGACGCATTCAACGTACAGAAAAAAAAAAAAAAAAAAAATGTGGTTCTGTTGGTAAGAGAGACAACTATGAGATTGCCAGGACTGGAAAAGAGGAAGAAAGGTGCATTTGCAGAGCCTTTTGGGTATGCTGTGCATAAGACAAAAAAGTATAGCTGGGATTATGAAAACAAACAGTAATCAACGAAAATATGATAACAGACCTATCACATCACAAAAAAGGTATAGTAGTAAACTACTATACTGTAAACTTACTTGACAGCTTGTTGGTAATCATTCATTTCAAAATATGCCTTTCCAATATGGGCCAAGACCCACCCTGTACGGTAGTGTTGAGTTGGAAGGGCAGTCAACAATTCTATTGCTCGTGCACAGTTGTACTGTGCTAGCTGCTGATATGCTGCACCCATATCTCGAAGAAGTGACATTAACCCATCTATGGCCAAGAAAAAATAAAATACATGACAAAAATGGGGAATTTTTGAGAAATAACTACAAGAATTATAAACTGCTTTAATCTCTTTAAGTAACATGAGAAAAATGTAAAAAAAGAATTCTTGAATTCCAATACCAGTGACCAACCATAAATGCTGGCAAATTCCTCATACTACTCTAAAAACTTTAAAAGCAATTTTTTCACTAGTTCTGAATCATAACTTAACAAAATGGATACAACAACAGATATGAAAAACAAGTCTAACCCAAAGCTCACCTGCAGACTGCTTCTGAATAAACAATGCTTGTTGTGTGAGATTCTGGGGAGTAGCTGGCTTTTCTGGGAAAGATTTTTCAGATGGAGAAATAATATCTTGATTTTCACTCTTATTTTTCTCATTAAGTTCAGAAAGACTTGATTGGCTCTTTGAAGACCTTGTTTTCGTTTTTCGAGCTGGAGATTTTGGAGCTACAAAACGACTCTTGTTGTTTTCCTGGATGTTGAATAATCAATTGTTAATGCTCTAAAGGAAAACTGCATTTCATTTAAGAATCTTTAGACAAGCATTTTATCATTTCCTGGGCAGTCAAATACGATATTTCTCACCTTGACAGAATTACTATTGCCAAATAGACGTGAAGATCTTCGAACATTGGGATTGGCCTGACCCGTTGGGGGACTTTGGAAGTTGCTATTGTTCCCTGCCGGTGCAAACACAGCTGGCTTGTTGAGGACCAGAGGAGAGTCTTTTGTGTTTCTACATAATATCTATAGAAAAAAAGAAAAAAAAAATTATTAACAAATCATCTATTTCAACAAAACTAGTACCCCAACAATATTAATAATTTAGCTAATTATAAATAACATTTACCAGTGATGCTAATAAGCAATCAGTAATTCTCTTACCTTGAATTTGTATACAAAACAATACTTCTTGACCTATGACCCCAACTAGTGAGGGTTCTGGGATGGAAGTATATATTCCTTTTATAGTCATTCAAATTATAATGAAATCTGGATGACATACTTTTGATGTTTGGGACTATGAACACAGAATGGATATCTATCTTCACTGAATCAAATGAAATCTATGCTACTTCACAGCCATTCTTCATGATTATTGTTCCCAAGTAACTAAATTTCTTTACAGTTTCCATTTCTTGCTGATGCAAAGTAATTATGGGGAGACTACCCTTCCCTTTAAAAACCATAAACTTATAAACATCTCCCTAAAATGACATCATTCTGTCAGACTCTTCTTCTTCTGCTAAGAGAACAGCATAAAATTACCAGTTTCCATTATGCTCCTATACCACAATCACCTTATCTTACAATCAACTCTGCTGCACCCATACATTTATAACCAGTGATTCTAATACAATAATTTTTTCATCATAATCACTCTTATCAACAACCAGTAGTCAACCATGCATTGGGATAAAAGTTTTCTATACAATTTCACACATTCATTTTACAAAGTTATTCATGACTTTCTTTATTCTCCATAGGGCTTCCACTTCACCTACCTCAGTACAAATATCAAGCCAATCATCCTTTTCCCTTTATCAAGGCAACAGAAACTTTTACAGAAAAATTTTTGCAAACTTACCCTTTTACTAATAGGAGGAGGAACTTTGGTGTTTGGTTCTGAGTCAAGCTGAGACAATGAGAGTGGTGAAGGTGTGAGGAAGGCCACGGAACTGTTTAACGATGAATGTTCACTGTCACAAGCAGGACTCGTTACCTCTAGAGGCAGCACCCCAAAGCTGGGTGTCAAGGGACTTAGAGACATGGGTCCTCCCATAATGCTTCTAATTCGTAAAATTTTCTTCTTTTTGGGGGCCTGGAGGACACCATCACCAGACTCACCAATGCCTCTGTCCACTGAGGGTGTGATGGTTACAGCGACTGGAGTATTAAGGGAGATTAACGACACCGGTGTGCTCACATTACTTAAGTTCTGTGCTGGCGTATTAACTACAGGTAATAAATTATTTGGAGTGTTTTGTAGAGGAGTTAAAGTTGGAGTCTGCTGCAGAGTATCACTAGAGTTCACTGATACACTGTTTAAGGTATTGTTTATAACTCCTGAGTCTGAGCTGACACCAACATTACTTACTGGATTGGCACTATTCACTAAGGTGAGCACCGTACTGCCATGGCAATTAGAAAATGTTTCTAAAGAGTCCAACCTGAAAACCTTAGAGGGGTCACTTTTGTCCCCCTGATCACAGAGTGCAACAAATGACTGCCATAAGAAAGGGTTGAGCTTTAATGAACGTTTGAAGGCTTCTGCTGCTCTTAAAAGACGTTCAGTTCTAGCACAAATGAACCCAAGTAGCTGCAGAGCAAAACAAGCCAAGTCCCCGTACTCAGTTGTTATATCATCAACTGTTTTTGGGTGCAGAACACTACCACCAGTTAGTACTGTCTCTGCTTCCTCCAACCTGTAAGAAAAAAAAAAGAAAAAAAAGAAATGCAAATTTTTTCTTTACACTATGTCTAACAATATATAAGACAACATATATTAATATTTTTCTCTAATGACAAAATTTGTCATTTTGAATAATAACAAGGTATTTGTAGTCAGGTTGTGATGATTATACATACTTTCCGAGGTCAAAGCAGCACCGGGCCATAAGGAACCTGAGTTGTGGTGTGCGTGTGCCATGTGCATGAAGAACAGAGTATGCGCGGCCTGGCTTCCCTGAGCGGTAATATGATGTTGCTACCAGGTGTAATGCCTCATCTGAGTCCACTGAAATAGAAGGTTAAAAGCATGCTTCAATGAGATTTTGGTATATCTAACTAATTTTCCCAGTCCCACATGGCAGCATTAGGAACATCTCTAGCAGTCATGTTAATAATGAGCAGGAACCAAAATAAAACACATATCACTGACTCAACTTTCATAATTCTAGGTACTGACATTAAACAGTTTATTAAATAATATGGATAAAATCATCTATAAGTTTTCAATACCAATACCAACAAAGAACAAGAGAAATGATAACAAAAAGAGAAATACAACACACTACATACAAAATGCCCCTTCATACCTTCAGCCAGAAGTCTTTCTGATAAAAATGTTGCATCTACATAAGCATAGTGGTTCAGGCAATGCCATATTGCTGCCTGAAAAAAGAAAATCATTTTAATAGACAAAAGTCCTTTAAGTTAACACCTAAGAGTATTAGTTTTCTAACCTATACAGTTCATTTTACAGTAAAATGTTGAGAAATCATTCTCCATTTATTTAAATTTTTCAACAATTCTAAGAGTATGGGAAATACATTTCATTCTTAACATTGTAAGAAATCACCAAAAACTGTCATACTTACATTTAAAGTATATGGGTCTTAAAAATGAGTAAAAAAAAAATCATAATCCATTTCTATATATGGATTAAATATCTATTCCACAGTATAGTAATCTTTTTAATAATTTCATGCTACTGAGTATTCAACATTATTCTCAGATTCTCTGATAAAATCAGAAAGATATTACAAGATATGACTTTCCCTTACTAGCAGTAAATCATGCACTTGCTGTCACTGACTTTTCACTACCCAGTTATAACTGACATGAAAGCCAAATGGATGTGCAAATTTATATGAAATGTTTGTTGGTAAAGCCTCTTTATCTTAATACTTTCTACAAGATGAGGAGGAACATCTATCAACATAAAGAAAGTTATGTGTTAAATACATGTAGGGTCTATGGCAACAAACTTCTATACAACAACTTCACATATGGAGTGAATACGATTGAAAATATTTCAATGGATAATACATACCGTCTCATGCTTGAGAAGCCCGGATGTAGTTGTGCCTCTTCCAGATCATTCTGTTTTTTACAACGATCATATACACTGAAAGACTTTGTTACTGACTTACGGATGATACTCAGCCATTATTCCATAGCAAGGCCTACAGGTAACTACTTATAGTGCAAACAAGCTCACCAAATGGGTGGTGAATTAGTGGCTAGGATGACTGGATATATCTTATAGGAAAATGCCACACTACCAAAATGGCATCAAATTTGAAGAAAAGTTGCTAAATCATTGTATGTGAAATACAATCATACTTGTTTGGCTTTACAAGTTGTCCACTGCTTAACTGACAATTTGTTATGCACAATGACACTTGTACTTATGACTAGCAACCAGAGAAAACATTGGAAAAGTTGACAAATTGGCAAATATTAAATCTTTATAAGGTGGGAAATTTTGAGAGATGCAGGATGTGTGTTTAGCCTTGTTGTATATCTCAAAAGACAAACTTTTCAAAATATCAGCAAAGGCAGTGATAATGTTATCATCACTAAAATTCCTTTTCCAGCACAATCAAGTACATCAAGTAGAATTATGATTCCTTGGCTTTCCAGGAAGAATGAAACTCGTTAGATTGTTTCATTTAGTTTGTGTAGTGTAATATTTCTACACATATCTATGTTATTCACCACCAACGCTGTGCCTGTGTAAGAAATAAAAGTAGTGTGATACACTGGACCAATCAGAACCTCCATGGCCTTCCTTCATATCTCGAGGTAAGGAATAACGTGCTGGCCATGCCAGTAATAGCCATGACTCCTCTTTCCAGTCATTTTAAGAGTACTGTAACATTTCTGATTACATTTATGTTATAACAAATGCAGCACTTGGGTAACAAATAAAATAAAAATGTGAAACCAGGTTCAAGAGAAACAAAGAAACAAGAACTTCCCTCTTATCTGAACTGGTCACGTGTGTCAGCCACACCCCTTGTTCCAACTTCCTCAGTGCTCCACTACACTGAGACAAAGGTACTGTACACCACTTTTTTGTGTTTTTTCTTTCATTTAAGCCACCCAGTTTCTCATTTCATATATCTATTCCGATATATGTTGGTGTTCCATTCCAACTGACTGGTTGGATATTGAAATGGACGTAAGCTGGACATATATCAGCATGGCATGTAAAATTTACATACGTGTACCGCATTCTTTAATACTACTCAATTACTAACATGACTATCTCGATTTTCATTAACCAGCTTTATCATATGATTCTATAGTTTCTTTCAACCTTTTATTTAAGATTCTTTGGTTCAGGGATTGGTTCATCCAAACTTTCAACGAACTTTTCGGCAGCCTCTTTGTCAGCAAATTGCTGCTTCACCTTAGACTCAAACGTTGTGAAAGCTATATCTTCTTTAAAATCTGAACCAACCATGACTTGCCATGAATTTCTCAATGTAATCCTTGCTCCTTCAAAGTCTCAATAAGGCTTCTAGCCTTCGCTTGAATTGTTAGTAAACTTATTGGTACACATTCTTTAACATGATCTTCCATCCACAGCATCAACTCTTCCATTTCTTGGATTGGCCCATCATTGCTTTGTTATTATCGTAAACTTCATACTTACTGAATCTTTCCCTACTTCACATATTTTTCCTTTGTCCTTTAAAATTGACGAGAACATTGAACAGGACAACTGAAGATCACGTACAATCACATTAACTTTTTTCCTCCATACTGAGCGATTACCTTCATTTGCAATTCCAAAACAAGCATCTTCTTCAGCTTCTTGCCAGATATATCAACAATTTATGGGTTTTTCCTCGTTCTTCATTTTCTAAGGGGGTTTGATACAAAAATGATTTAATCCAGGATGAAAAATCATTAGATTCACTTGAATAACACACACTTACTGAATGGCAACTAAGATGCTGTTATGTACACAATGCCGTGATATCGTCTGATAGTCACTATCATGTGCATGCAGTCTTTAGCACTGGTGGACATACAACCATAGTTGATTTTTATATTCACGTATAACTTTTAATTCATACTTTTTTCAGCCCCATACATGCTAACCACAACCCCTTCCCCTTCTGCTCATTTTTAGAGTGCTCAGAGTGGCAATTCAAAATATATCCACATTATCAACCAAATTCTACAGAAAGAAAAAAGACCTTCATGTTCTCCTACCCTAATATTTCAAGCTATCACATCCATTAGCCTTACATCTTAGCACCCCACCTGACAAACAAAGGGAGATACACAACTTTTTGAGTAATTTATTTTGCTCTTGCATCCCAATCTATCAATTCATACAGGTAAAGACATTTCTTTTTTACATAAAGTTGTGTGATTTAAGGGTTGATATTGGAGGATGAATTATATTACTCCTATTATGCTCTCCAACTCTAATCGTACAGTGTGTAACTATGAAAAAAATAAATATAAAGCATGAATCCAAGTCACAGGAAAAAGATTGAAACAAGACCTCCGTGTCCTCCCCTCCTACCTCGACCTGTCAGATGAGTCAGCTACACCCCCTCCTCCCTTTTACTCAGCATTCTAACAAGTCAGCACATAAGTACCTATATCATTTTCTGTGTACCTTCTGTTGTGTTCACATTCTAATTCATTAATTCACAGTTTTACACTTTTGCACATATGATGGAATTTTCAAATCTCTCTTGCTATCTAAAGGTTATTATTGTACGACAAAATACAACACTCCATATCATGTATGGCAACTTTTTATATTCTCTAGACACTACATGGACTTTGCAAAACAAAATCACTCAATAACAAAAGATAGTTTTAATTAGTAAGGAAAATGGTAAATTACCAGAGGATGTGATATATGATATAAAGATCTAGAAGAGTTGGTGCCATACACGGAGAATGCCTCCTACCAGGATATAATTGTCTAACTATGAAAAGGTACAGAGAATGATTTGAAGCATTACATTTCATTCTATGATATCAACTTAGGTGATATTAGTGACAGTTTTGATTATCTGGGAAAATGTGTGGTACATTAAGGTAAATATATGAGCAAAATTTAAAACAACAGAAACAACAAAAAGCTTCCTAGCAATGAGATTGATCATAATTCTTAATAATCAAGTCAAAATACCCAACACATACAAATAGATAGAGCATTGTACTAAATGGTGACGAATGGCAACATACAGAAACATTGAGCAGCTGTTTGCACCACCTCCAAACCTCCAAGCAAATAGCGATTTCATGCAGATGCCAGGAGCTTATCACAATAATATTAGTATATTTCTACCACATAAATCTCACTTGCTACTGGATATTAGGTTTGGTTCCCCCAACCCTTTCTTAATTACCCTCCAAGATTAATGGGTTTGTATGAGCCTAGCCTAATCTTACCCATATCTAGCTAATGCTTATAATGCCTGGCTTTAAATCATTTTGTAGTTTTGGTATCACTTATAAGTCATGGAGGACTAATCCAGTCAAGTACAATTCTCTGGTTGAAGTTTCGTCAGAAGTCCAGACTTATCTTTGTACAACTGCTCTCGATTCCACCTGTTATTTTTCAATGCACAAATGTTACACTTCCTTCCCAATTGTGCATCCTTTTGCATTCTCCCACTTGGGATCTCAATAGTCAGCCTCATGCAGCAGACTGGACTATAGATTACTTCTAGAATCAACCAACTGGGTGCCCTTTCTGCTTCATGTCACCTCCAGACACATTAATGGCAATTGTAAACACCCAAACCTCTGAAAACCTACAATGAAACAATGAAAATCTGGTATCGTTAGAATTTCGGACATACAGCGACTTTTGTTAGGTAAGTTTGGTTAGGTCTGGTTTGGTTGAACTTATTTTTCCGATGTTTTATGATGACTTTATGAATTATTCTGACCTTCACTACTTCTATCACAAACAGGTGGATGTTCGAAACGGTAATTTTACCGAAAATATTCCACATATTTGTTATCAGAATATAATAACTTGGTGGAAATCTGAATGCCAATACCTCTATGAACTAACCACTTGAGCAAGATGGTACAGATTGTGGGTATGACAATTGAACTGACCTTTTAGGTCGGATCAAGGGTTATTCAATTATACCAACGAACATACTGAGGAGTTTTGTAATATGCACACCCTGCAAGAGTAACTCCGACATAAGAGCCACAAAATCTGTGGCAAAATAAAGGTGGTACATTGTACAGTCCAACCTCTGCTTCCTGACAGCTTTGTATTTACATCAAATTCCCGTCAGCTTTCTAGACTTTCTCGTTTTCCTAACACTCTCTCTTACATTTTCAGGGTACTCTATCCATTTTCCATTAACAGACTACCAGCATAATGAGTTTCTAGAGCTCAGGTAAATTTCTGGGCATAATTATGCCCGTGTTGTCTACAATTCTATCGAGGTCAGCCAACACGGCCCCTCCTCCATACTTATCGACCATTTTTCCCCCCTTTCCCATCCCTCACCTGAACTGGTTCCTGCACGAGCATAATTTCAATGTCTTGTGGGGTCCAAACCAATGAAATTAATCCGTTCTGAAGGCCTACACTATCATTTTCAGTGACGAATCTTGGGTGGGCCGATTCCCAGGGTCATCACAGGGAAGCCATAATGAAAAGTTTGAACTCCGGTCATTTGGTTCTCTTTCACAAAATTCATTTCTTCTTCCACTTTACCTTCACTCTCAAATTTATATTCTCATCATAACACCTTAATTATGTGTTTTAAATAATTGTAATATTGTAATTTTATTTGACTAAAATATTGAAAAGAGCCGAGTACAGTGTTGTGTACGGTCCCAGCTGGGTTGGCTGGCACGTTGGTATCTTGTCAAAGTTTTGGTCCACATTTTATTGCACATGCGAGAATGCCCCCTAAAAATGCCCAGAAAGGAGGAGCGGCTCAGTCGAAAAAGGCGGATCAGAAGAAAAAGGAGAAAATTATTGAGGTACATACGTGAGTGAAAGGAAATTTATTGGTAGGCCTTCAACTTGCAATATTAATCCTGAGGATTAATTATTGGGCCCTAGAATAACACGTATAGTCGTGAATTTTTGTAAATTGTTTGCTAAAGGTGGCTTATGTGATCAGCAATAGGTCACATTGGGGAAGGAGTTGTGCGTATTGCTGTTGGAATAAGGTTGGTGCGGCCGGCAGGTAAAGTGTCATTTTCTCCACTTTTCTGAGAATCATCAATCCACTGAGTATGACGGTTTGATCTTTAAGCACAGCGGCACAACATTTGAGCACGATGGCACAATAGTTTATCCTGGCGGCACGACCCGTGAGCACAACAGTGCTTATGAGCTCGGTGGTATGGCCCTTAAGCACAACAGTTCGATCTCTAGGACACGACAGTATGATCTTTGATCCTTTTGATAACACCCTTGACATTGACGGTATGACCCTGTAGCATGAAAGACGTACCACCTGGAGCATGGTGGTACGACTCAAGAGAACGGCAGTAAAACCCATGAACACGGGTATGACGTATGAGGATTGTACTTATTTGGACTGGACAGTATAATTATCTTGAATAACACATCCTTTCAGCACAGTGGCAATGACCCATGAACAGGATGACATTTTCCTTGAGGCAAATGACAGTATGGCCCTTAGGCGTTGTGGCCTTGCGTTTGACTTTATCCTTAAGGGTTAGGTCAAATGCTAACCTGTTTTCATTTCTGTGGTACCCGAGATGGCATGGACAACTGACTGTAATATCACGCCCCAAGAGCCTGTCTAGCTCAAGATCAGATATCTAGGTACACGTATATCTGTAGCTATTAGGTTGGTGTATGTTACACTAGTACTTATATTTTTGATGTTTTACCAGTATGTTGACCTTCTGTATGGTGTAGTTTATACTATTTGTTATATTCTGACTTTAAAGAATGGAAGGAAACTGGATTTCGCCTAACAAGGCAGTCCTTTCATGCCCGTGCACTTTTGAAGCTGTCCAATCCGAACTTGAAACTTTTGTCATTTTTTCTTGTACTATCCATTTGCACTAGTCCATTCATCAACAATTCTGTTCCCAAACTAGTGTTTTTGCATATCTCTAATCAAATCCTGAATTTCTTAAATTTAAGATCGTATCAAGTTCTCTTTTGATATTCAGAGTATTTTAGTATTCCATTTATTTTATCACTTTCCAGTTATACACTTCAGTCATATCATCCCATGTTCATTGTCTTTGTAGAGAATGCAAATTTGATTTCCATAATCTCTTCTCAAATTAATTGTTTTATTTTTTCACCCTCTTGTGTCTGCTTTCAAGAGAATTTCTATCCATTGTATGAGACAGTGTACAGTGCTGCTCTGCATGATTAAGGTGTGGTGTCCCTAGTAAAAGTATAACATTTTTACTCTTATTGTCAACACTTCTAGAACTACTTGTACAGTGAGCATTCTGTTCATTTAAATTTGGATGTTATAGGTAAGATTAAAGTTTCATTCCTCTACAATTTTTTTTTTTTTTTTTTAAAGTTGTATAATTTATGGAGATTACAATAGTTTTGGAGAAGCATAATTACAAAAAAAATTTATATCCACTGGTTTTAGTGACATAGATAGAAGGAAGAGCTATACTGAACATACTGGAGGAGGTGAAGTGCTTTAGTTATCTGGGAGTGGTCTTAGCAGCGGATGGAACTATGGAAGCGAAATTGAATCACAGGGTGGGGGAGGGGGCAAAGGTTTTGGGAGCAATGAAGAATGTGTGGAGGGAGAGATCATTATCTCAGAGAGCAAAAATGGGGATGTTTGAAGGAAGAGTAGTTCCAACAGTGTTGTATGGTTGCGAGGCATGAGCTATAGATAGGGTTGTACAGAGGAGGGTGGATGTGTTGGAAATGAAATGTTTAAGGACAGTATGTGGTGTGAGGTGGTTTGATCAA
>JAUTXX010527544.1:0-10000 GCA_032273605.1 Panulirus laevicauda | reverse complement strand
CCATTGTAAAGACACACCTTTCTATCATGTCAATGATAATCATAAAGGCTAATCATCCTGATATTCAGGAATTAATGACTGATCTTAAATAGAACAGTAGATCTTAGCGTGTATGGGCGATTTATTCCTTGATGATGAAGTCACAAAACCTGGAAATCTCATGGAATGTTTGATTTCTTCCGCATTCAGCGTATATCGCTGGATAGTAGTAATTTTGATGATACTGTAGCAGTATTACACGGATCTGAACTATGTATTTAGACGTAATTAACTAAGTGCTAGTCTGAGATAGATGAAAGAGACATCAAAAAATTTTTCAATCGTAGAAGACGCTTCGAAGCACCTTATGAATACTGGGGTGATATTGTGAGACAGAATGAAGCAATGGACTCTTAGATGTGTCTATTGGGAAGCCGGGATCTCCTTGGTATAAGACACCGATGACCAGATCTTTAAGAAACCAACTTTTACCGTAAGAATTTGACGCGGACGAGGAGCAAAATGCGGGACCTGACCTCATGTAAACGTGACCCTCCCTTGCAAAAATGTTAGGAAGACGTGTCCCATCGCCCCACATCTGTTACGTAGTTTAAAAAACTTTTCGTTTCTTCGCAAGTACCAAGCGACAGAATTCTCTCACCACCGGCATGTATTCATACATGACTGACGCGAAAAAAAAGGAAAAAAGTTGAAAAAGAAATAATGGCACAGATGATGCGATTGACTCTTGGGGTTTTGGCTCAACTGTGCCTGACGAAGGCGAGGACTTCAGTATAAGTAGTATACACAACATAAACAAAACATATCTTAAAGGTAACAAAGGACTTATGCGTTGCAGCAACGTTACCATGTGAAGGAATGGATAATTCTTCTCCATCTCCATCTAGCTGGTGATAATTCACCCAGTGGAACTAACTATGAACTGGAAATGATAATCAACCTCTTTTTCCAATGGTCTCGAGGTTGCGTCATTTATTGTATCAGTTACCGCCTTATGCCACTGTTTCATTCTCTCCTTCTGTATAGAAATATTAACCTGAGGTAAGACCTCTCCCCTTTAGGATTCGTTCTATTGTTCTGGTTTGAGTAAATCGCCATAGTACCTCAGAGAAGCAGTCCATATTGATCTTATCTGGTTTTTTGAGTGTTTCACAAATGTGTTTCGATGAAGATGGATCCTTTATCAGTTCCCAGTAACGTTTCCTCAGATGGCTTGCTTCAGGTCGAAGTTGGCCCTGTTGATACTCTGGAGGACCAGAACTTGATGCTATGCTCACACCGCACTTGCCGCGGCCAGCCTCCACCATGAGTCGCCTCCCTCACACTGCACTTGCCTCGGATAGCCTCTACCGTGAGTCGCCTCCCTCACACTCCACTTACCCCGTTCAGCCTCCACAGGGAGTGGCCTCCCTCACACTCCACTTGCGTCGGCCGGCCTCCACCATGAGTGGTCGCCCTCACACTCCACTTGCCTCAGCCAGCCTCCACCGTGAGTGGTCGCCCTCACACTCCACTTGCCTCAGCCAGCCTCTACCGTGAGTGGGCCTCCCTTAACAACTCCACAATAACAAAACAACCTCCCCCCCCACACAACCAGCCCCTCCTGTGCTGGGCCGAAATCAAATTAAGTGAGAAAAGCTGTTGTATTGGTTGACGCTGAAGTATTTGACAAAACAAAAACAAAAAAAAGACCATATGACATCAGCTGAGCGAAAAGATAAATTTCAGGCTCAAAAAACTTCAAGCAATCTTTTTTTGTTCACACAGAGCCAAAAAAAAAAAAAAGTGGACAAGTGAGAAGAGGGTTTTGGGGGGGAATGGTATTGGAGAAAGCTAGAACCAGGGTTCGTATCCCAGCGGTAGGTACAGCATTTACCTAAGCACAGGAGACGTTGTTAACCTCTGAAAAAATAGAACAATACAATAGACGCAATCACCATTTAAATACATTTTGACCAAGGGGGAAAAGCAACACTCCCCAGTTTATTCCATTCAGCGTTGCGGGCAACAAATCCATTAGATAACGAGATAAATGAGTAACCAGGGGGAAGAGTAATTAACGGGCTTAAATATAAGAGGGCGTTTCACCACCAGGAACAAGCTTGTTCAGCTACTCTGTAACTGATAAGTGAAATCCAAGTTTGAATGTGATTCGCATATGTTTCTGTTTTCAGGATAGGATAATGTATGTGTATGTGTGTTTGTGATGATAATAATAATGATGATAATGATAATGTTGATTATAATGATAACCAGGGCATGTGGGATAGCCGGGGTAAACCATGGAAAAGTCTATGAGGACTGGTTGATCATAAGAGGCACATAACAGCCGGAGGATAGATGTGAGCGAGTGTGGCCTTTCTTCGTCTGTTCCTGGCGCTACCTCGCTAGCACAGGAAACGGCGATTGAATATGAAAAAACCTAACTAGTATTCATAATGATAAAGAAATTGATGATAATGAAAATAATGATGATAATGATAACAATAATCATTGTTATTATCATTATTATTATCATTATTATTATTATTATTATTATTACTATTATTATCATTATTATTATCATCATTATTACTACTATTATCATTATCATTATCATTATTATGATATTACTGCTACTACTACTACTACTACTCCTACTACTACTTCTACTACTGCTATTACTAATGATGATAATAATAATGATAAGTAATGGTAAGTGATAATGACAATGATAATTTTAAGTAACTGTCTAAGTTAAATATAACAGTATAACATGTACATGTTAATATTCTGTTTTAAATGGTCCTTCCCGACCTTTGAAATGAGATGCGGATATGTTTTCTGTTCATCCCGTCCAATGAGACTTCCATGTCAGTATCCTCGCCTCCTTACATGGTGTCCTCTCATGGCTTTATTGTTATCATTGATAGGTTGAATATAGTGGTGAGTGAGGAGGAGCCGTCTGACTTACTCTCCTGCCTCCATCTATAGTGTTTGGTAAGGATGAGGCTTCTTTACCACCCTGCCTCCATCTATAGTGGTGAGTTGAGAGGAGCCTTCTGGCCTACTCTCCTGCCTCCATCTATAGTGTTTGGTAAGGATGAGACTTCATTACCACCCTGCTTCCATCTATAGTGGTGAGTGAGGAGGAGCCTTCTGACTCCCTATCCTGCCTCCTTCTATAGAGTTAGTGAGGAATGCTTTTCCTTTGCTATCCATATATAGTGGTGGGTGGGGAGGAACCTTCTGTCTTACTATCCTCTCGCCAAGCCTTACTCTCCCGTCCTCAAGCCTCACACTACCATCCCCGAGCCTCACCCAATTGTCCTCAAGCCTCACACATCAGTATGCTCACACACGTCCACATTTAGACAAATAGCCATAGTTAACACCTGCTAACGCTCGGTATATGTAAATGAATAACGATGAAGGAGAGTGAGGTGTGCATACACAGTGGCGGCATCAGGGCCAGGCACGAACGGTGCGTCTGTTGTGACCGATGAGAACCCTGGTGATCCCTCTCTAGAGGCCCGTCCGGGCTGTCCCTCAGGAGGAGGAGGAGGAGGAGGAGGAGAGGATCTGAAGGAGGAGGGAAGGAGAGGAAGATAAAGGAGGCAAGACAAGGAGAGGGCGGAAGGAGCGTAAGGTTAAGAGGAAGCAGGAGGAAGTGTGAGGAAGAAATGATGACGAGGTCGACGGAGAATTAGAAACTTAGGAGGACGTGGAGAAACCAAATGACTGACGAACTGATGCTTTATGACGAGGGTATGTGCAGTAGGACAGTAATGGTATCCGATACTCCTAATCTACGTAGACGAAAACAAGAGAATGAATGAGGCTCCTCCTCACTCACCAGTCCCTCGACCACATCAACCGACAGGAAAATAGCAGCAATGAAGGAACACCATACGTCTTAAACACAACACGGAACTTATGAGAGAAAAATGTTCCGATTTAAGTAACCCTTAAGGATACTGCCAGGAAGCAGGAGGAGATGCTCCTATAAGGAAAAGTAAGTTAGTATATATACGTTGCGTAGTGCCATTCTTGAGCAGATCCACAGGTCAAATGCAGAACTACAGTTACAGTTTTGACAGACGACAGGTTACCTGTTCATCTGAGACGTAGACAAGAGGCGACCTAGTTCTGATGAGTACCTGGGAGTGTCACCAGGTACAAGAGAGTGTGTAGGCTGGTACTAGGTGAGTGTATATATACTTAGATACACAATCGGTTGAGAATCATTACAGAATCAGCCTTGTCACTTTAGCCAAAATCAGCATTTCACAATATTATGGAAATTAGTATTTTTGATATCAAAATCATAGATCAGTCACGTTCAACACAATTATTTCCCTATAGAATTGTCACATAGTAAAGACTTTCGTGACAAAAAAAAAGGACAAATAATTATGAATCTTTCGCTGGTCTATCCGAAACCACAGATATTATCTGCACAATTACGTGTGACGAAATGTTAGAGGAACGAAGCATGGAGGAAAGGGAAGCAGGAGAATGAGAAAGAGAAAATCGTTGTCCAATGAAGGGCTGAGGAACATGGGATCTAATTACACCTAATCACTACACAGGCAATTTAGCCAATAATGGATCTAATTAGGCAGTACCTGACTTTGGGTACTTACGTTATAAGGGAGAAGTGCGGAATGTTTTTCTTTCACCAAAGTATGGATGTGTCACAGTATATACTTGCTAGTCTTACGAATACATCATCGTTGCCACACAGATTTCACAAAGCCGGTGGCTCAGAATGTAAATTCTCCACACCAAATATTAAATCGTATGACACAGCAGATTAACTAGTTATGTTTGTCTCCACAAGGGCTGGACACTCCCCCGTTCCCCTGTGCAAATAATTGTAATGATCAATGGTATGTTCCGTAAAAGCTGTATATTATGATAAATGTTTACTTAACCTGTATTAGTCTGGTAGTTTCCTCTGTCTCCTACGGGTTTCTTAGCCATAAGCAATATGAGAATCATGTCTTCACTTCAGCAATGTTGAGATGAACGCTGGTCTCAACTCGCTCACCTCACCTCACCTCACCTCACCTCACCTCACCTTGCACATCTAATGACGTATATGGGCCAACTTTCAGAAACTCCCATTCTACATGATCATCACAGACTTTTGTCACGTCTGTAAACACAGCCATAAAAAAAACGCAAATAACTGACTTACAATTATCGTTTTCATGGCTGAAAATTTATGGAACAGTGATGGGAAATCTTTTTATGTGCCCTGATCATACAAATACGAATTTTTGAACAGGGATTCATGCTGGCAACTCCACTCATATCATGCTTTTGAGCTTACAAGATCAAACGTTTAATTAATCAATCAATTAACGAATTAATTATAACCATGCGTCAATGAAACACCCGGTCGATTGTGGTCTTAACTGATTCGTTTTCTGCCCATTTTCCACCGATGAAACGAACACACCAGCTTGTCTTTAAGGTCAGGTCAGAAGCCAAGCACATCGTACCCAAGTATCCTCCAGTCACGCTCGGGGGAGTTGGGTATAACCCATCCTCTCCTTATCCTGCAACTCCTCACTCCCTCCGCCTTGTGGGCTGCTGTCGAAGACGATACAGCAATGACACTGCAATGTTAACGATCTTCCCCGGAAGCTGTAAAGTTAGGCATCAAGACTTAAACTAGGCGGGTGGAGCGCGCACTTGAACACGCAAGCCAAGAGGTTAATTCCCTCATATACGCACGTGTCAAGCTAATGTCTTCATAAAGCAAGGCCTTAGAGTTTCGTAACTGTTATGTAACGCTTGGTACAATAACCCATGGAAATCAACCCTGCCTTTATACCCTGTACTTATGCTGGTGTGGTACTGAGTCCCTCTTATCCTGGATATATATCAAGAGGGTGCAATGGGAAAGCATAACTAGCAAGGGTACGACACCACCTGCTGCCACCTTAACCTTCGTTGGTGACAACGTGTTGAAGAGGTAATATACCTCACTTTTCAGAGATACAGAAGATTTACCCCTAAAGAGCCAGTGTGTGGTGGTGTATGGCTCACACTACTGGCATGTAGAAATTGTGAAGTGATGCTTGCATTAAACTACTGGCATGTGGGAACTGTGTATTGGAGCTTGATTGACACTACTGGCATGTGGGAACTATGAAGTGGATGTTTGGCTCACACTGACCAACCATTGCGACATACTTGAGAATCATTTTCTCTAACGTCGAGATCAGTAAAGCGTCATATGGGAGGAACCCATTAACCTTCCCATTGTTTGACTTGACCCTCCCTGACTCCCCAACTGACCTCTGACAACATATAGGTGTTAGCATCCTAGATATCTAACCTTTCCTATTGGACATGATCTTCTCCGTTCCTCTTAGTCACCTTTCATGAACTAACCGACTCACAGCAAAACTGACTCGTCCCTATACGTCGGAGGGTGTCAGGTTCAGCCTTCTAGGAATACTGCCATCTGAAGCTCTCGCTTGATTATGTCCTCTTCATTCTTCACAAAATCTAGTCTAAAAACACCATCAATTTCAGGAAAATCGTAAGTACTTATTTTTCTGTTCCATTAAGTTGACGAGTTGGTCGTTGCATTGATCACTAAACGCGTACGTAAGTATTATCAGCAGTGCCACGTTACATGGTAGATAAGACCCGTCCTCACACATGTGCCTGTGATGTACGAAGACTCAGGGTGAGGCAGACGACAGCTGGCTGCCACCGGAGGCGAGGAGCAGGAGGAGGAGGAGGATGAGGAGGAACCTCTGGCGTTCCTCACTCTTCCCTCAGCTCCTTCCTCGCAGCGCCCGTCCCCTGCCTGACCTTCAGCCGCTCTGAGGCTTATGACCAGGGGACAAGGAAGGAAGACCAGCCACTTGTTTCAGCCACTTCTGCAACCCGACCATTATTTACTCGAATGGCTCTCACCCAAGGAGTGCCCCCCCCCTCTCTCTCTCTCTCTCTCTAACCAGAGGTCAATTACAAGCGGAGAATACCATGTCCCCTTTCAGAGTAAAATCAGCGAGCAGTGATCGCTGTAGTTACTGAATAATGCTTCAGTTTCGACAAACCGAAGAAAATGATAGAAAGTTGGAGCTCTGTTGCTGAGGGTAGAAAATAAAATGGTTATAGTTGTGGGTGTGTGAACTAGAAGCCGAGTTTTTGTTGATGTAAATCACACGTGCCTAGAATTTCATGGGTGACCTAGGAGCAAAATCTGTGTGCATATGTAGAGTTAATTTTGTTGACAGCATACAGGGAGGGCTTTTATTGGTGGTCAAAAAAGCACTAGTGTGACGCAGTGAGAGTAACATGACTCTTCTATACATATACAAAAATATTTTGAGGATCTTTATCTAACATGTCACGTAACATACCTACCTTGTTGTAAGGTATGTTTTCAACACAGTTAGTGAGATAGAGGACACTATAGAGGCCAACAGTGCCAGCAGTATGTGTGGTATGGAAAGGGAGACTGGCAAGGGCGAGTGGTTATACCACCGCAGAATTAAGCAAATGAAGACTGGAGGAACTGAATCTATTAGTATCTTACGACACCTCCATACGACAACAATGCTCTCGTTCAAGACTGAATTCTCATTACATTCAAAATTCCATCCAGCACAACAGAACGTCTTATAATGTTCAGACACCACCATCAAAACTGTAAGGACGGTACATGACAGCATAACAATGGACAACACTCCTTTACCGTGAGTGTTGCATGACATGATATGATTGGTGTACGGTTAACATAAAATTTCTGTCCTAATTTCATTTTTGGAGATGATATCAAGATGCGAACGTCCTCTCTTTTATATTTCGATACTGTGTAACAAGGCGTTTTTTAATCAGATCTTTTAGATTTATCCCTTTTCTAAGCAAAAATCTTCAAGAATACGCAATTTACCTCCAGGTGATACCCAGCGAATTGATAACACTCCCTTTGGTGAAGATGATGGAGGAACAGAAGATGGTGAGGAAGATAGTGACGCCTGAGAGCGAAGGATCCAAACACTTCCCGCTCATCTTGGTTCCAGGAGAAAGCCTCCTCAGCGGAGCTGAAACTTGTATGCCAGCGATGCACATCAAACGCGAATCTTTCTTTCAAAAGCTGGTGATTAAATTTTTCGCCGCGTGCATCAGGGGTAATTTGTTCATGGAAGGGTACCAGGGGAGGACATGGGAGGTCACCCATGGGAAGGGATACAAAAGTGATAAACCATTTTAACCCAAGGGCGGCTGCTGGCTGGAATAAATCCTGGAACACGAGAATTCGAAAATTAAACTCCTCACCCTGCCTCCTGGTGGAGGGGTCATCACACAACCTGGATAAAAAGGTCTCCAGACGATACTTTTGTGATCAAAAACAAAAAGTTAATTTTACGTTTGGAATACGATGTAATACTTGTTCGCCTTTCCCGCCTTAGCGAGGTGGCGTCGGGGGCGGGCGAACTTACAGTTTGCAAGGGGAAGTTCTTGTGTAACTCCTTCTCTTCCTCCTTTTTGAAAGTTATTACAGCCCTCAGCTTCCACCCCTCTCCGTCGCCTCGTGCGACACGCAGGAAACTTGGCTCCGCTTTGACAAACTGTTTCTATCAGTTTAAACCGCCCGTTGTAATAGCTATGGAAAGTACCGTTACGGCAAACTTTCCTATTATTCATTTATCATTTCATTTATCAACTCATGTGTCTTTTAAGACCACATGATGCATAGTGCGGCACATATATCACAAGAATGATTGGAAATTATGTGCGTTAAGAACACGGACGTTTTAAAACCATAGGACCAGAGAAAATAATGAATATATCCAACAGAATTATGACGACTTATCAAAGCCCATTAAACCCCAAAGACCTGTGTCCAATGACAAGGCTAAGACTCTGGTGCAAGGAAAAGCAACTATAGCATTAGAATCATAAAGTGGTAAGTTACGAATTGCCTTTACTCTTCTGCATACACGTAAACAAGTGATGGAGTGCAGCAGTTTGCCATTAAACTGTAACTGAATTTTCATGCATTTGACGTTAGTTTGGTTAAGGATTCCCAGCGTCGTCTCCAGGCATCACTGGCTGCACATCCTGGCTCCCCGACGGCCCAAGAAGGCTTAAGGAAGAGCAGTTACAATCTACATATGTGTGTCATCAAGGGAGTGTTGACGAGGCCAGGACCTGCAGCTCTTGGTCTTATGGCCAGAAGAAACAAGAGACAGAGGCTCTATTACGGGGGCAGGTGATCACTATTATGGCAACACCAGACCAATAGTGACCTCTGGCAACACCAGACCAATAGTGACCTCTGGTAACACCAGACCGAGAGGGATCTCTGGCAACACCAGACCAATAGTGACCTCTGGCAACACCAGACCGAGAGGGATCTCTGGCAACACCAGACCAATAATGACCTCCGGCAACACCAGACCGAGAGGGATCTCTGACAACATCAGTCCGACAGTGACCTCCAGCAACACTAGACAAAAAACGACCTCCGGCAACACCAGATTCATCAAGAGACACACAACACCAGGGTTGTCCAGCAGGGTTCCAGTGGCTGGTATGCTGGACATGAGAGCCTGGATGCCGGGCTGAAGACTTGGTCAAGTGGGGTTAAGAAAAAAAAGTTGGTCGAGTGGATTAAGAAGTCGTTATGAGTTAAGTTCCTCTCCAACTTGAACTTGTGCCGTCTTACTTCTTCCCTTCTCTGGCTCCTCATGTTTACACGCTCACTGACCTGGCTGCTCACCTCCTGGAAGAGATAGGTATTTCAAAATAGTCTGCAATAGCTGCCTAAAATGTCTTAAGTACAGTGCGCATTTGACCTTTAAAACTGCTTGAAATGTATTTGTTTTTCGAGAACTGAGTGGAAAAGAGAGACGACAGATGGTTCACTCGAATACAATAACGAGAGTATGAAGGTAAAATGTGATTGGATTTTTTTCTTCTGTGTTCACAAAGATAATGTGATTATGTGATTTTCCTTTTTTCTCTTTGAGGCAAGGGAAAATAG
>JAUTXX010527533.1:0-11136 GCA_032273605.1 Panulirus laevicauda | reverse complement strand
CTGAGCTCAGACAACGCCTCTGTTTACCCACGTTTGGCTTTCACCTCACCAGCTGATACTCTCAGGTGAGGAAGGAGTGACATCACAATAACTTGTTAGTTTGTTGACATAGAAGTTAGCACCACGTATAGTGAGACATTGTGGATGCTGCTATAGTAACGACTCCGACATGAGAAGCAAAACTCCGAACAATAAAAGCTTGGAAGCAGCTGGAAATGAACGCTTCGAAGTAGTGAGTCGATACTGCCTGGGTTCACACCTCAGGAGAAGAGAGGACTGACAACGCTGTCTGTCCCGGTTGGAAGTGGAGACGGCTGTACGTCTATCTCGTTTTCATTTGCGAAGTTATCACTGCTATTCTGAATTTTCCATTATAATTCTATATGATAGTCATCATGGCATAGGCAAATGTCTGCCCGACTCGAAGCAATGTTTGGCTGATATGGTAAAGTGAAAAGTTTATTGAGTGAAAAGACTACAAGAAGAGGCAAAGACGGAAGAGAGACTAGACATCACTTGTACTGGGTAAAGTGTCATAACGGCTAGTCCTCGTGCATTTGGTGTCAATACAGAAACTATGTATAGTGGCAACCATTGCTCATGCTAATTGCCCAAGTGCAAGACTACGGCAAGTGCAAAGGATCTTTGAAGAACGGTGATACAAGGAGAGATGATAAAGGGGAAGGCCTTCAACTTCACCCGGACAAAGGAGAGGTGGAAGAAGAGCCACCATACATCTGCGAGCAGTATTCCATGCTAAGGTGAATGATTTCCCTGTAGACATGGATCTGTGCGTCGTCTACTTTTGGCAAACAAATGTTCATTGTACGGTTTTCCCAAGACAATGGAGGACTTGGTTATGCCGAACATTTCTGTGTTGTTGCAGGACTAAGCTGTAGAGTTTCGAGAATGGATTGTACGAAACGAGTGAGAGTTAGATAGAGATATGGGAAGAAATTTTGCATTTGCACTATAATCAGATTTAAACAAGTTATTAGTTCCCTGTTTAGAGATGCAGAACAAGTCCGAATTAAGAGAGGAAATATATTCAGTGTGAGAAAAAAATTTTGTGTGAGGAAGGATAGGAAAGTGAGAAGCAGTATGTAAAGCGGAATCGTCGACACGGGAGCAAATAGCGTTAGAGGCTGAAAAGAGAGAAAAAAAAATTACTGGAGAGAAGAAAGGTCCTACTCAATTGGAGAGAACCTGAGGGACGCTTCTGCTGAAAGGATGTGAGGGAAAAGGCGCCCCAGCAACTGCTACCACGATAGAACTACTACGCATTAAGGAACAAAAGAGGAAGAGAAGCCTAAGGAAGGAAGTTTAGTAGGCAGATTTGTGCCTCACCTTCTCAACTGCTTTAGAAATGTCGTGGGCCACGATAAAAGATTCAGCACAATCCGTAACCCTAAAACACTACCGTCAATAATGTGGAACGATCCAACTTCCCTTAGGTCCAGCAGATCCGGCGCGGGGATAAAGAAAAAAATAGTTCTAATCGCTATTTATCACAAACAGAAATTGTATATGAACTTTAAGCGATATTCTACCTTATCAAGATACAAAAATAGAATGAACATAGGTAGAAGTGGTTATTGTAAGAAAAAAAGAAAAAAAGACTTGAAAATTGATATGAATAAAAGTTATCGCTCTTATCAATACAATATAAAACTGTTCATCATAAAGACTTTATATTCGAGGTGTCTCTTCTCCAGACCACCGATTTCCTGCTGACAGACGGAGAACTTCCCTACACTACCATGTTCTGTAGGACACTTTATCATCTACTGGTTATCTATTCCTTACACTATTACTATCCATGGATCTATGGGTCCCATGTATCATAAAAAACAAAGAAGGAAAAGGAACACAGAGTGAGCGCACCCGCCCTTAGCGATGTCTGACGAGAACTGCAGGTAGAGGGACCCACATAGTCGTCCCATTTGAAGAAATGGACTTCCAGTAGTGTCAGGTCTGAAAGACTCGAGGTTAGGAAAGGAGGACCTAAAAAGTGGCCAGATACTGTACGAAAATGGTAGGACTAGCCCGATAGTCCCGTAGAAGCCATGTCGGTGATGCGAAAGACGGGTGAGAGTTTCTAAGTTTGTAAGGAAAAGAGAATCAAAAGTTTCAAACCCATAGCATATAGTAAAAGTATTAGTGGCGAGGTGATAATTAGAAGGGTTGGAATGTTCTTTTTTCTTATCTTTTGGCTGGACCTAAATATGGTTCATGAATGGGTATTTGGTTAGAGGTTAAATAGATGAGCAAGGATCGGAGCTAAGTTAAAGGCACACACCTTTAAGACGCGAGGTGGTGTGCCATCTGACTCATCCGTATTGCTTACATGCAGGTGGGAGAGGATCTGGAAGATCTTGCCGAGGGAAGTATAAGAAACGGCATACATTTAGCTGGAAGAGATGCGTTAGGGGCCAAATGATACAGCTTTATCGGCTCAACTGTTAGCAGTAAACTGATGAGCTTAGGAAAAAAGAAAGAAAGTATACGATTACAACAGTTCTTGAAAACGATTTCAGTTAAGGATAAGATAGATCTTTAAGCTGAGGAAATCAAGTCAGCACATTTACTGTTTACGAATGTGCTGAGGATGTCAAGTCAGCACACTTCCTATTTACGAATGACAGCTCAGCAATGATTTCGAACAGAAATGTTGGCAGAAGAAAAGTCATAAAGGGAGGAGTTTCATGGCCCTATACGTTCTGTTTCTGATGCAACGAGCATTAGCGCAAGAGTGATCACACTGGACTCCATACCAGCCACGATGAATTCGGCTAAATGGATCAGCACAGTTGAAGGTATCCCATTTGGTAAGGCAGTACTGGTCTCAAAAAAAATCAAAGTAAAATCTGCAGAAGAAAGACCAGTCAGCATATTTAACCTCGGTTTCGATAGAATAACAAGTTATTGCGACGTCACTCCTTCCTCTACGTGGCATGTGAACCTGAGAGTATCAACTGGTGAGGTCTGCGCATATATATGAGGTTAAGAGAGAAAGAATCTTACGGAGAAGAAAACAATGTATCTATCATAGAAAGGTTCAAAGATGAAGAATGAGGTCACAAGTGTTGATGGAGTGAGCGATAAGATCAAGAAGTCGTGTTTGATGTTTGAGTAATTTGTCGACATCATTAACGATTGAAAAAGAAAGAGTCTCGACTCCTGAAGGATGATTTCGTACAGATCTAAGCCAAAGTAAATGTTGTGGTGCGCTTTGAAATCTAATGGATGGCGGATTTGAAGATACAGTTATGAAAAGAACAATGTCTATTGGAAGAAAGTTTTTAAAGCTGAGGAGCTTTAAACTGTTGTAGGAATTCGAGTTAAAAGATCCGAAACACTGATACGATGGTTTTGAGCATAAGTAAATTAGCTAGTCATATGACATCGCAAATGGAACGTTCATGGATTCAGACTTGGGCAACATCTGCTTTTGATCTGCAGCGAGCAAAATGACAGCCATCGGGATGAAAACAATGGTATAGAGTTTATAGATTCTGATTGGAGATTTGACAGTGTAAGAAGAGGTAGCCTTGTACACTACAGTTCCAGAGAATTCATACGAAGAGGCAGACAGATGGGGTTTAACAGAGATGAGGTTAGATTTGAATCTGGGAATACTGCAAGGAAGACCAGATCATCTTGTCAGATTGTGAGATATGAGAGATAAAGAAATTTTCTCATAATTTCTCGCAAGATTTTTACCGGTCATTTCGAATCATACGCCGTACAATTATGAATTTTGTTTCTTTTGTGAGCTACCGCCACTTATCACAATCCTATTGTCATCAACTTCTAAAGGCTAACTCAATGGACTGTAAAATACTTCTCAAGCTCGATCCCTCACAGTAGCAGTTGTAATCTAGCTAACATGACTCATCTCTTGCTTGCATATATGTTTGAACAGAAATGGCCAAAGCCCATTAATTGTGTCTGTTCGATCCAGTCTCTGATTAAAGGACAACTGATATCCAGTGATCTTACTGTAGTTTCTCCAATTACTTAGTGCATCATATTGCTATAATGACTACTAAGGCACGGTAAGAAGCGAATGTCTTACACGCTGTTCATGTGTACACGACCGTAAATTTAGGGGAGAATGTGAATGGCTGTGATACGTCCATCTACACAAAATGATTGGAGAATGCGTATGATGATGATTCAGACATACGCTCGCACTGAGGAGGGGCCGTCCTGTGCAATGGTGAAGCAAACTTGGACGGAAGAAAACCATGTTTATAGATCTAAGCAACGCCACGACCCTAGTGAATGTTACCACCATCACATGTCCACAGTGATGTCCTGTGTAGTGCCAGTGCAACCACAGTGGCAGAAGAATGTTTATGCTGGTGAGCCTGACTTCCCCGGATGTGATGGGAGAACATCATATACTTAAGTGCTAAAGTCACAATGAGAGTGAGACACCGTGTACGTTGGTGAAGAGTAACACTCACAGGAGGACATTGTGTATGCGAGTAAGAAAATCACATATCCAGTGTGATGAAGGAAAGTCGAGGGTGGTAGTGTGGCAGATGTATACCTATAAGCTTGTAAGATGATATCCACAATGACGGAAAGATTCATACACACTCATAACTCACAACGGAAGGACGTCGTGGATGGTGGTAAGGTATTCCCCTCGTCCATATTGGTGAGAGAATTTAGTGTACAGTGGTAGTCACATCATATAACAATATTCATCATGTGAGAGGTTATGACACGTCCACGGTAACGATACCTTGTTTACGATAGTGAGGCAGTTGAATACTTCAAGTGTTAGAAGGATATGCACAGTGGAAATAGCTACCTGCTGACACTGACGGAAATACATTGCATGGAATGACGGTCCAGCGATAGCAACAAACACATTGTGAACAAAGATAAGGCGGCAAGATTATCTAGTTGAAGGGGTCACTTTGATGTCAGCAGGGATGAATACAACCACAATAATGAGTCGTTATAATTTAATGTGGTGATGCAGCGGCACTCACGAAATGACATTATATAGTGTAGTAAGGTATTCACAAGTGCGGTTGAACATCATGCAGACCGGCAGACGTCAAACACAGTGCGGCAGCAAACGCCACGTACAGTGATAAGGTAGACACACCAACAGAAGGACACATGAGAAGATATCTTGTGTGCTATGATATGATAATCAAACACCCAAAGTGACCAGACGACATCGTCTTTGATATTTAGGCAACACACGTCCGAACTTATAAGAAAAAATTATTATTGTGAGGCAGCTGCACTGATGTATAGATGAAGGAAACACATCACATCACGAAGAGGAATCATATCATTATAATCTCAATCATATTATTACTTATGGACTTTTGTGACTCTTTTTCTGGCCTGCTGCTGTATCTAATGAAACACTGTACTTTTATTGGACACAATTTTTTATACTTCCTTTCATATCATATTTCAGTATTGCACCACCTCTTCGACCTTCATGTAAATTGCTAGTTTTAGCACTATTGATATTCTATTCTCTTCCCTTCATGGCCATGGTCCACAAAGGATCGTGATTTGTGCACCAGGCTTCCCTACATCGTTCATGCCCACACACGGGCGGGAAAGGTTGTGGGTGAAGTGATATGGCAGTTGCAATGAGTGAAGAGGTAATTCAGAGCAGAGACGGAATTACGCAAAACGAGGGATGCAGTGGCCTATGGCCCTGCGATTTAAGCTGCCTCCCTCGTTTTGTGTTCCATGATTGCAAAAGACTTAAGAGAGAAAGTAAATAGTTCTCCTTAGATAAGAGTACTCATCCAGACATATAATACAATGCAAGCTGAGAAATTAGAGCAATATTGGTGTCCTGGATGGTTCACTATCATTCCCGTCATAATTCTGTGGGTTCCCTGCACAGCGTAGAAAAAATGCTTAGTCCCTGTCTCTAGATGATCTTCCAGGATGAAAAAATGTATTATTCTATCTCATGTTTTGCGCCACAGATTAGTCATGGTGGTAATAATTTCATACACAGATCCAGAATACCCAATAGGTACAGAGACTCCCTCTTACTACTTGAGGATAAAGGTCAACAGATGCAAGTTCATTCCCAAGTTGAAAACATGGTGAGGGATCCGCTTCCTCTTTGTCAACTCTCCTCTATCATCTTCAGAATGTAAACAATCATGTGCACTGTCTCAATCGCCATCAATCTGAATGGTTTAGAGCGCCTATTGGAGGACAAGCATCATAATACTTGATGGAGACCACTTTCTACTAACAACCATTCATGCGTGCTTTGTAAATAGAGTTGAAATGTATTACTAACTGCTGATCCTAGTTTTCTTAAGTTTTCAAAAGCTTTTTATGTGATGCTCATAATTTCGTGCGTGGGATAAGGTGTACAACATTCAGACTCTGGTTGCTTTTAGGAAATATATAGCTTGCATCTGCATGTACAGTGGGAGGCCATGCAAGTCTCCGGCCTGATTCAACCAAAGTGATGATAGTAAGCCACATCCATGTTTGTGGGTGGATGAGGAATAGGGTGGAGAGTCTGATTAGAGGACATCCCCTGCAGCAACAAGGCAGCCACACACACACGATGAAGGGAAGAGCTCTAGACGGTCGGTGAGGCAACCACAATAACAGAAAGAATTTGTATCGAGGGGTTGGCGACTCACCCATCCACACTGGAATGAAAAGCTCAGGTTAATGGCAAGGAAACCGCAAGCCCAGACTGATATACGGAGGCTGTGTGCTGTGGTGAGGAAACCAAACGCCCACACCAATAGAGGGAGACCGTGTAAGATGGTGAGGCAGGTTCAAGCTTAAAATGACTGTAAGTCACGTACGGTGACGACGCAGCCACACCCCAGATTGGCATGAGATTTCATGTATAACGAGCAGATGACGGCTTGCCTAAGTTGACGGAAGGAAGCTGCCTACAATGTAAAGACCGTCGCATACCTACGATGATGATTTGACGTATGTCGTTTACGATGGTGAGATAGTAATACAGATGATACGACGACGTTACTATAACATAGCCACCATCTACAGTGGTTGTGTGGTCAAACATTCGCAATGAAACGAGTATATCCCTCGTGATGGTGAGACGTCCTCACGGATAGAACAAGGGCTTCAGGTGTGATCGGTTAGATGACTCCCTGATAGAAAGGGGTAGCCATTCTGATTTACCATCATATAAGGAGGCGAGGGACCATAATGACTGGAGAAAGTTGAGTAAAGCTGTAAGACAGCGGTGCTCGTTATTCACAACATATACAGTAAAGCTTTCACTCGCCCACACTAACATATCGACGTCCTTTAGTGGCGAGATTCTACAGTAACGAGATGACGTTCTTTACGCTGGTGAGGTAACCCACTGCCTATAATAACAGAGGACGTCTTAGAGATGACGCGACTATACGCCCGTGACGACGGATACATCTCTACGATGGTCAGGATTCCTCACCGACGGATGGACGCCAAGCATCTAGGTCATGAGGCCAGACTGAGGAAAGGACGTCATATACGTGCAATGACGGGAGGACGTGGATAACGGTGGTAAAGAAGCCACTCTGATGGGAAGACGTCGAGTGCGATGATGAACAGGTCACACTGATGGGAAGATGTCGTGTACCGTAGTGAGGGAGCCAGGGTGATGGAGGGATGTCGTGCACGACGCTGAGGTCGGCACACGCTAGAACTGACGGATGAACGTTATATATAATCGTTAGATACGAACACTGACGACAGAACGTCGCATTATGATCTGGCACAGCAGCCAAATACCCCCCAAAACGGGAGGACATTGTGTATGGTTATAAGGCAGGAAAGTTAACGAGAGGACTATTGCTCAGTGGTTAGCTATCCATACTGATGAGACGGTCTTACACATACGCAGTGGCTGTCAAATACCGATGCCGTGCGCTGATTGGAGAGTGCCATGTATGCGGTGGAAGACAATCACATACCCATACAGAAAAATGAAGTTGCCACACGCAGCGTCACACCGACAGCAGGATGCCATGCATGAGGGCGAGATACACACAATGAGAGAGGAAAGCCTTGTCCAGTGATGAGGAGGCACGTCGACTGGGGGTCATCATGCACTGCAGTGAGAAAGACGTTGTGGAAAGTGATGAAGTAACCATGTTTACGGAAGGATGCCACGTACAATGGTAAGATTACCACTTTGGTATATGAGTCACGTATGGACGTCGTAAACAATTCTGGAATAGGTACAGAAGGAAGACGTTGTTAACTCGTA
Source organism: Panulirus laevicauda (assembly GCA_032273605.1). Lineage (NCBI taxonomy): Eukaryota > Metazoa > Arthropoda > Malacostraca > Decapoda > Palinuridae > Panulirus > Panulirus laevicauda. The sequence goes on along the minus strand of JAUTXX010527533.1, from coordinate 2,882 downwards.
TACGAGGATAAGGCATCCAGCTCGACGGAAGAACACTAGGTATTCTGTAGAGGCGGCTACACACCCAAACTGACATCGTCTTACAGTAGTGGAAACCCACACAGAAAAGAGGATATCGTGTACTGTGATAAGACAGTTCCACGTTCACACTGGCGGCTGGGTATTAGCTGTGAGGCAGTATGTGAGGGGATATGGTGAGGGATGGCGTGGCAGTACAGGGTCACTCAGACACGTGGACATTGAACAAAGTTGCCGAATACTGACTGATGAGAGGTGACTACACTGAGAGAAGGGCGTCCTGTAAGATCACAACACCAAGCAACTGGAAACTCAGGCGGGCTTATGAAGTTGCCACATGATCCAGGATTATGGCAGAACACTCTACACAGTCTTGCGATACCTTCCCTGCAGTTCAAGAAAAACAAAGACAGGAGAAAGTCACTAGTATGAGAGATTCCCTGGAGGGAGGACGTTTTGCGAGGAGGGTGAGGAGGCCACACTAAAAGGGAAACTTTATACCCATAGAGAGAAACCAACACACCTGCATAACGGGACAGCTTTGGTTAGTATGGTTAGGTGAGCAAATTGATAAAGACATTGTATGTAGTGGCGGGGAACATACTCATGGGCATGTTCCGTACAACGCCACTATTTATTCGGTTTACTGGAGTCTTTTAATGAAATATGCAACATAAGGGATAGAATAATAACATCTGATGTAATTTAGTTTGGCTTGAAAAGGGCCTTTTATAAAGTTTTACATGAAAGAGTCTTATGTAAAATGAAAGTCATGATATTAATACTGAAACATATAGTTGGATAAACTTGCTCACTAACATGAAACCTCGAGAAGTTCTAAAAGAAAAGGATATTTTTTTTTAGATATGATTGACAGTGTAGCGCAAACGTCAACCGCTGGTCCAGTACTTTTTATGATGTATATAATTGATGTATGATTAGGTCTCATTACCAAATCAGTACTTTTCTTGACCAAACAGAATTTCGACGAGGGTTAATATCCAATGATGAATATGAGAGAATTCAGATTGATCTAAGGGATTGTGAGGCTGCTACCGGAAGTAGAAAAAAATCAGCGAATGTAAAGACATCTATAAAAACAAAGCATATGAACCAGAGGTGTTTGTCCTAGTAGTAATGACCTGACATCTGCAGAGAATAGCTGTTGCTTAACACATTTTCAAGAATACCAGTTGTCAAGGAACAAAGATATGATATATTGGATACCATATTGACCCTCTTTGAGTCGATATAAGACCTTTTTCGGCACTGTACACTTCAGGTTTCAACATTGTCAGAAAGACCAAACATATCAGTAGTGAGACAGTTCAGGAAAGAGCAGCATTGCTACCTGTTTTTAAGGTGATAATAGTGCTATATGCACTAGAAATGGATACACTGATCGATATACTCAAGGTCCTCCGAAGAAAAATGTATATCACATGAACAAAGTTAAAAACCTTTACAAATCGTGTCACTAAATACTGAGGTAAGCTGCCTGCTAACATCCCAAATGTCAAAACAGTAGACTTATTCGAGAAGAGATTGGACCATTATCTCGCTCATATAAGTTAAAATCGACCAAATGAAAAGAAAACAAAAATCCCCTCAGCTAGCTACTGCCTCGGAACAGGTCAGTAAGTATTCGGTTCACTTTGTTCAGTGTATCTATGCAAACGTCCACACCGAGGGTAGGACATCGAGGATATGTCGTGCATGGTAGTGAAGCAGACACGCACAAACAGAAAAAGGAGGACTTCATGTATGGTGATGAGGCAACTTTGACGAGGATATGGTGTGCAAAGGAGGTGTAAAGAAGTAGACCACACCCGCTCAAAGGGAGGGAAGTCAAGGTCGCAGGTGTTCACCTTAACACGATGTACTTCACGCACGATATGCAAGTTACGCATACTAACAGTAATGGAAGATCGTTAGGTAAGTAGTGACGCATTCGCACTGGCGGAATGCGTCGTGTAGAACCTTATCATGCGTTTTGAATTGTGATTTACGTTGGTATGGACCAATCTCACAAGAGGCAACTACAGAGGTGGAAGGACATCATGTGCTGTAGTGAGAACCACAGAACCACGACCACTGTGACGAATCACGTACGGCAGTGAAGTGTCATACTCCCACGCAGACGGGAAGGTGGCAGACGAGGTGATTAGAGTCACATTAGCTGGAGGAGGTTTTTGTTTTTGTTTTGGTGAGGCATCTACATCGATGGAAATACGTTGTACATGATGAGAGAACACCGCCAAGTGCGGTGTTAGGGAAGTGTGCCTATTTGTAATCACCTACTTATACTGTACGGGGAGGGAGTTATACTTTCTTGAGGTCTCATATCTTAAATTTCTTCTCTGTTGTCAGACAACTCTCAAATATTCCATAGATGTCCACACTGACGATCTCATAACTCAGTTCAGTCTATTCCTTCACTGACTCTCACACTACAAAAGTGCTTCTTTGTATATTCTACAGAACGTTACTTGCTTAGTTTCCGGTTACTTTACCCTTACACCATATTTGTTGTTCTCTTTTGAACCTTCTCTATTAGTTCCATTTTCTTTTCTAATTGCTGTGGCCAAATTTGAGAAACAGTATCTGGTTTTCGTCAACTGTAGGATGTGAAAAGCTTCCTGGATGGTAATTTTTCCATCTCCTTGAAGGCATTTCTCACATTTATCAGCAATAACTTCGTGTCCTTTATTATTCCCCCGTGATGAGACTCTGAAAACACGTTGGTGCCAAAGTTGACTTTTGAGTCCTTCTCGCACACAGATTGTTAGTGTGTGTGTGTGTGTGTGTGTGTGTGTGTGTGTGTGTGTGTGTGTGTGTGTGTGTGTGTGTATGTGTGTGTGTGT
>JAUTXX010527532.1:1413-20686 GCA_032273605.1 Panulirus laevicauda | reverse complement strand
GTATACCTCCACATTCCAACTGCCCCACATCTGACACTCTTTATCATTTACCTCACTTAACAGTCCTCAAAATGGTCACTTAATCTCCTCCTCACTTCAGATTTGCTTGTTACCATTTCCCCATCTGCTCCCCTCACTTAAACTTCAATTTATTCCCTTGTTTTTCACACTATTTACTATCCAAAATGTTTTCTTGTCTACCTTGAAATTTGCAGGTACTCTTTCACCCCATCCCAGAAATGCCTTCCCTTTCAGTCCCAACACCTTCACTTCGACCACCTGCCAGTTGTATATCTTCCAGTTAGTCTCAGTCCTTCCCTGCAGGCAAAATCCATGCACCTTTCTTTATCTTTCACTGGCAACATGACTTCCTTATCGTATCTCTTTCACTAGCAACATGACTTCCTTATCCCACCACCTACTACCCTTTGCAAGATGCCTACATCCTGTCTTCCACATGCCACAGACTTTTCCTACCCATGTAAGCACTGCATCTCAAAGCACATTCCAATCCTCACCGACTTCCCTAGTTTCATGCATTCCTAGCTTTTGCCATTCTTCACCTAATATGTCCTAATATCTCTTGATATTGGTAATAATGATACTTTTCTTAGAAGAGGTAACTAAGAGCAGCAGGAATAAGGGGCTGGAAATCCTCCCATTCTACCTACTTTTGTCACACAGGAGTTCTTTCCTTCTTCTGAAGGAGCCATGCAGCACTCCTGAATTGGCCAAATCCACTAGGCAGGACCACAGATTATAAAGTGTAGTGATGCTGTGTGTATGTCTATGCGGAACAAGTGCAAGGTAATTGAGTAGTAAGTATTTGGTGCCTTGATTGTGGTAGTTGCATCTTGGGCATGAGGAGTCTCACATTATGCTGAATCAGTGTTTATAGTATTTCAAGGATGAATGATATCGAGAATGCAGATGAGAAAGTGCAACTTGTACATGTCTGGGAAGCATGGTTTAGGGTGGGTGCATGACTGGTACAGTGCCGTTCAAAACTGAGTTTGGAGGATAGGTGTTTGGTGCCTGTCAGGTCATTTTTGTTGTGTTTGTTTTGTCAGTGTTGTGTATGCTGAGGGTTGGGAGGATATTTATGCATAGCTTATTTTAACTTCGGGGTTTATAGTTTTTTCTGTAGGGTTTTTGAATGGAAGGGTCTGTTGCTGTTATGAAAAACCAAGTGCCAAGCATTTTGTTGGGATTGTTAGGGGAATTTTTGTTTCGTTGCTTAGGAGGCGAGTGTTTGTGGTTGCTAAGCAGCCAGTGATTGTGTTGAGTGGTTTGTTTTGTCTTGTGTACTGGTTTATGTTTGTTTTTAATAGGGTTTATACAAGATACTAAGGGATTCTTTATCTTGTCCAAATCTGGTGCCAGTTAATGTTCTAAGGTCAAATGGTGTGTTTCAAGCTTTGTGTTTATGTTCGTATTGTGGATAGTGAATGCTGTTTGGATTGTGTGTGATGCCCAGGACAATTAAACTTTTGTCAGTTGGGAGTGATTGGTCATTTAGGTGAAGGGATAGTGCAGGTTAGATTTATGTGTATGTAGGGCCAAAAGGATGGCTGAAGACATTGGTGGAGATGCTGACATTCCGTTTTGGGCGAGTCATTGTTCCAGTTGTGGAATGCAGTGCTGAATGTATGTTGTCACTTCTGTGATGTTATAGAGATGTGACCTTCATACCATGTTCTGCAGAGAGGTCACGTGAGAAGAGACTGAAGAGGGCTGGAGAAAAAAATGCTCCTTGGGGCCTCCATTGTAGAGCTTAAAGGTTTTAGAGGTGAAGCATTTGAGAGTGACTAACATGGTGGCCAGCTATGAATTGGCCAACCACTTTTTGTCATTTTGAGCGGTTTCAAATATTCTTTCCTACTGTATTATTGTCACCTTAAAGTACGAACATAGAAAAGAGCTACATGAGGATTATTTAGGGCTGGAAACAGTTAACATGTAGAAAAAAAGAAAATATTACATCATTATTTATTATATTATCTGAGTAGCCAACACTGAGGTCCATTTAATTGGCAGCTTATATAACTACTTGAGATGTTTATATTTCCAAATTTTACTGCATATTTAGACAAGCAGTGGGATGTTTCCTCCCTCTGTAAGTAGATGATGGATTCATTATCTTTTTGGAATTGGTTTATTTGCCATGAGAAATGATAAAATCCAAGGTAAGGAAATCTGGAAAAGGTAGTCACGTATAGTTTAGGATGCAGTAATGTAATATACCAAATACCTGATAACAGTTTCTCCTTGCCCCTCATCCTATGTAAATCTTACATAATTTATTGCATAATCTTATCTCTGATCATCCATGCCTACATTTCTTAGACTGGTACTCAGGTTATCTTGTCGGGCACCAGGCTGAGGAAATCTTGATGGACCCATTGTGATAGTAGAGGTGGTGGATGATGTTGAGGTATCAGTGGAACCTCGGGAGGCCAGTGTTCCATGTTCAGGACTATCATGGAGGACTTCCTTCCACCCTACTCTTTTTGTGCTTGAAGACTCTACTTTACAGAGATCAGGTGGTACTGTGGACCACTTTGGTTCTTGACATAAGTTATTTCTATAACTTTTTTGTCCACTAATACTGTTATGTCTAGAGCAACTTGTGCTAATGGTGCTTGGTCTTGCAAAATACATAGGATATTCTTGTGCTGTAACACCGAGTGTTCTGTGACTCTGAGTTTGAAGCTGAGTGTTTTGACAGTGGCTGTTTTGGCACCAAATATCTGTATGTGTTTCTATAAATGGATGATGGTATACACACTGTAGACTCTTGGAAGTATAGCTATGTGTTGAATGAGAGCGCTGCAGGGTGTTGTACTGTGTTGGCTTCAGACAGCTTCTGCGAGGTTGAAGAGTGGCATACCCTACAGGAATATCTGTAAGACAAAAGAAATTGAGAAGATGAAATTTGAGGTCTTTTTAACTAATTTTACATAAAGGGAAGAAAATGCACCCAAGAAATACTTTTCAAAGATGCTTATGATCCATCCACATAAATTATCTCTCATACCATCTTTATCATCTTGGTAACATCATATGGACATGCTGTTGCACGTGTACACTTTGCTTAATATCTTTTTAAATTGTTGAAAAGTCTTCATTGTTGAACTTGCTCCCCTTCAGAAACTTCTGCTATCACCATTTACTTCATCACATTCCTAAAATATGACTTGCATTTATAAAGATATACTTCTTTATCAGTTTTCCTTTTCTTTGTTCAGTTGAAGGTAAGGAAGGTTTAAGAAATCAGCATGCTTTGAATCTATATGGATAAATATGATTAGCAATATTACCTGCAACTTTTATGGGTAAATTGTAGATGCTACAGCACCTAAAGAGTTATTTACCAAAAGAGAAATCTCTGTTTATATTTTTAAAAAATTTTTTGTAATCCCAGTTTTAATCATGAAAGAAAGAATTCAGATTTAAACAAAACAGATGAAAATCTTTCTGAACTCCTGTTAGTCATAAGTTTAATATCTCTTGTGTGCTGATTTAGGAAATCCAAGAAAAGAACATTCATAGGGAAACTAATAAAGACATACACTCTTCTGATTTTTCCAATATTTTCTCTCTTATTTTGATTGGGGTAATTTTTCCTGTACTAAAAAATGCATCTTATGTAGCATAAGAACTGCCCTTAACTAGACAAGTCGCTGTATCCAGCAGGTGGTTTCCACTGTAAAAGTCACTATAGTTTTGTTTTGAAACTCACTCTGGAGAGCTGTTAGAACCTGTTTAAATATTACATCTGTTTGTGTAATATTGGCAGAGTTCTTTTATGTTTGTGTAATATTGGTAGAGAGTTCTTTTATACTATACACCTTCACCTTTAAAACTTATTCGTATTATTTGTATTTAAAATTTTCTCCTTTACCATATTCCATATATCTACAATGATTTCCTGATTTATCCCCCCTTGCTTCTGAAATGATATTTCCAATTTTGAAATGCTGTTTTATATTTACTATATCAAAGCTACTCAGAAACTAGTGTTATCTTATCTTACCTATTCCTTCACTTTTTCAACTTGGATAATTTAATGGCTGCTAGCCTTTCCCTTTAGCTTCATTGCCTTACCTCTGGTACAGCTTCTGCTGCTTATCCCAAACCTTCTCTAGCTGATTAACATATAAATACCTGCTTGCACAGTACAGGGAGAGAGCTCTTCACATGGGGGAGAAGCCTTTCTTGAACATTATCAGGTAGCATTTTCAACATTTGTATAGTGCTTATGTTATTTACAGTTTCAAATTTTAGTTTTTCCAATCACTTACTCCCTACCCAATAAAACTATCTCACATCCGTTCTAACAAGCTTCTGGCTTAACTTCTTTTTGTGAATTCTGGGTACTTTTTCACCTGTCAGGAAGGTCTGTTTAATGTTGCCATTGTCAAACTGATTCAGAAACTTAAAATTCGTAATAAGGTCACCCCATAAAATCTCTCCAGAGTAGGCAAGTTTATGGTTTTCAGCCTTTCCTCTTAGCCTGGTTATTTTAATGCAGGCTTTATCTTAGCTGCCCTTTTCTAGACTTTCTCAATAAAATGTTTGGTGTTTTTAAGTACAGTGACCAACCAGACTTGAGAGGTATATTCCATCTTTTGTTTAATATATATTGTGAATAGTTAGTGAATGTTCCCAAGTCCATGCACTTAAATACAGTACAGCTCTAATATTTGTTAGCAGAGAGTGGAGTTTTGGTGACAAATTAGGCACAATGTCAATGCCTCTTTCACATTCCTGATGCTTATTTCTTTTAGATGATAAAAACATCATTGCCTTCTTTCACCTTGTTCTGTTCTCATTACTTTGTATTTACTCAAACTGAATTTCACCAACTACGTATCAGACCATCTTTGAAGACTGCCTATGTTCTCGTAAGCTAATCATAATTGTTTGATTTTATCATGCCTTGGCATCGTTGGCAAACATATTTAGATAGGAGTCCAGAATCCAGTCCATCAGGCAAGTCATATTTATATACCAAGAAGGGCGATGGACGCAAAGCCAAGCCTTGAAGCATGACACTTGAAACTCCATCCTATTTCAAGACCACTCCTATAACCAGTGTCCTTTGGTCCCTTTTACAGAGGTTATTTTCTGTCCAGTGAAGGAGTCTACTTCTTTTTACCTGAATACCATTTTCTGATCAGAGAAGTTAAATGTTAGTGGAATGATATTGAGCTGAAGGCTCAAGGTGAAATAATGTTTAATAAATTATATAGCCCCAAGATTAATTCACAGGTGAGCTGAGTATAGAAAATTTTCACAATCATTTACGATGTACAGCTACCACAAAAAATAATCTTCTGACACCTCTGGTTTAGTGGATTTTAAATAATCCATCGCTTTGATGATTTTGATGTAGTGCAAAGAAGAACTTTGTTAAAGAAATTTGCAGATACTAGGAATATATATAGATCCTCACCTGTACCAAATGACTGTTTGCAACTGGCATCACAGCAACTGGAAGTTGATGTGGAAAGTCTAGCAGGATTAAGACATGAATGCAGTGATGAAACATGTCTGCTTGGTTGAGTCTGCTGTTGTGATGGTGACTGTTTTTGGCAACATGGCAAGTTCTGCTGACAGTGTTGTTGCTGATGCTTCTGTTGCTTGTGCTGCTGTTCTAGTTGTTGCTGGATATGTGGTTGACCGTGGTATATAACTTGAGTGGTTGGTCTTGGTGTTGGGCATGGTGGTTGCAGCTTTGGGTGTAGCTGTCCTGCTGTATAGCCATATGAGTCACTGCTCTGATGGGATGAAACAGATGCTTGATCATCTTCTGAATATGGATCAAATGACTTCTGTTCTTGCAATAATGGATGGAAACTAGTAGAGGTTACTGGACATACATCGGGCTTATTTGTAGAATAGGTTGATTTATTGCTTTCTTTGGAAATCTTTATTGCTTCCTTTGGAGAACTGCCATGAGTAAGTGTGCTTACAGCAGCCTGGGGAAGTAATTTATCATTGTCAGGAGGGAGTCTGTCATTCTGAACACTGATTCCACCATTTAGCAAGGGACTTGTGCTGTTAGATCTGGGATTGGCAGTATTGAATGATTGTTTTGGGGATGGCTCTGGTGGTTCACTAATAACAAGTGGACTGGTGAAACTGGTCCGCTCGCATTCTTCCACTCCTGGTTGGTTCCTAATTGACTGTAAAAAAAAAAGAAAAAAAAAATGCATTAATAACTTGTCTTTGAAGTGTATATGTTACACCAAAATATATCCTTAGAACTGTACAATGTATTATTTGAAGTTCAAATTATTTTTTGTTTTATCACTTTTAACAAATTTATTCTATCAAAATTAAGTTTAATATAACAGTATGCACCTATACTTCATGCATTACCCTTTACAATAAACAGTGGAAGCCATTATTATTGTAACTCCTTAATGCATCCGGACAGGTACTTATGTGTGCTGCTAACACCTCTAAATAGATGTTTATACATCAAGATTCACACCTTAACTTCAAAGCTACTTGCTGAGCCTTGGTGGTGGGTGAGGTGGCAGTATGCAATAATTTCTCCCTATCGCCAATCATCCTCCAGCCATGCCTATTACAGCACATTTGCGTGAATCTTTTTTGGAGGAAAACTGAGCAGCTTTTAGCTAGATTTAGAGGACTAGACAGATGATCATGAATTATTTGGATCATGCTGGGAGTGACTTTATGGACATTGATTCTTTTAGCAGCAAAAGTTGGCCAAGACAAAGCAGGGAAAGGTGTACTGGAAAAAATTGTGGTGTTGTTGCCAGCGTCTGTCTGACAATGACAGCACTCTGTTTGACTGGTGTAGCACAATTTTACAGACTTTTATAGTTTAGTTATGAAAAAATTATCAATGAATGACATTGATTATATAAAAAATCTATTATTTATAAAACAACAGTAATCAGTAATCTGTATTTTGATGAAGATAAAGTAAATGATAAAAATTGCTGTGACAACTTACATGACACAGTCTTTACTCCCAAACATTTTAGCTCATTATGCTAATAAAACTACCAAACTAGTTGGCACAAAATACTTCTGAAGTGATTTTTTTCTTATACTAATAATTTTGAAACAGTAAGTTTAAATACATTTTGTAATCAACGTGGAAAACATGAAGTTTTAGTGGTATGTTAAGGGGTTAACAAAGGATTTGTTACGGTAATATTCACCTAACAAGACCCTTATCCATCTTTCTGTGTGTCTCGCTCTCTCTTTCTTAACCTTTTATGAGATTTTCAAAAATGTATTAAACTACCAAAAAATAAAGATCCTACATTAAGCTGAATACTAAATCTTAAATGATTCCATAAAAAGAAATTTTCAATATTTATATTTCATTCACCATTTCTTTTATTAACTAAAAGCAGGTAAGCAGTATGCAGACAATGAATTCTGAATTCCCTGCACCTACAGCAAAAAAAAAAATGGCATCGACTTGAGTATCGCTAGGGCAGCATTGCAAGACACTCCTATTCATGTGGAATTTCTGTACTAATGCAGATTATTTCAGTAAAACTAAGTAAGCCTTCTGATGATGGTGATTGGCCAGATCCAGAGGGGTGGACAGAGGGAAACTGCATTAATGGTGAAACATAGAATACCTAAGACCCCTGAACAGGGAGTCATGCATAAAGACAGTTTCTCATACACCAGCCAACTTGTGCTGGCTGCCAAAATAAATTTCAGAATCTGTCAGCAAAGTGAGTTATTACTTTCCCCACTGAGTGTTACATTCCCTACTTTTAGAAATATTAATTTCATCACCAGCTAAAGTCTAATCATCTTCCTATGCTGGTCTCGCATAAAGTTGGATTAATGCAAAGGTTGGATACCTGGACATTTAATAGCATTATATTGAGAAGTAAAACAAAAATCAGTTACGTAGTATTGTACTTTATGTATAACAGAAACGATAATGAAATTCCTCTTAAGGTCTTGCAACACAGCTGTAGATGAGCCTCCACTAGAATTGGTCTTAACTGTGTCAAACTAGTTGCAAAGTCTAACCCTAGCCTCACATTTTCCAATACAATATGTAAATGTACATTTCTACCCAGTGCCTCTCGTGGCCAACATGCAAGATGCTGAGTTTTATCTTGTGGTCCAATAGTAGGATAACAAATTTTGACAGAGCATCAGAAGTTATTAGACTGGGACAAGTCTTGACAGAAAATTAGATAAAGTGGATGCCAAGGAATTGGATACTCGGACTTGCTTTTTATACGATAATTTTTATTTTTTCAGTTAAGATTTCGCCACCCAGATAAGGAAGAAGGCTAAAAGTATGCAAGATTGAGAGTTAATAGTGGAGTATTACTTTGTTTATAAACCCCACTACATCATGTAGTAATGTAACATGGCATCAAGACACACACAGTTGTTCAAAAGTTTTGTGTGTTTAGAAATAAAAATTCACACCTAATTGCTGCTCTCAAAAATATCATAAAGAAACTGTTGTTCAGCATGGTGCTGTTGGTGCCAGTCCACACATTTTATTTCCTACCACAGGTTAAATACCGTTTGCATTGTAGACTCCTTTAGCCGGCCATAGATGGCAATCCAAACCAAGGATAAGTCATTGAATTAATCTGAAAGCGTCAGTATCTTTCTAATAACCATTTACCATAATGGACAGTTGTGTGCCTTCTCTTGAGATTATGCACCCAGTGCATCCCTAACAGCACCCATGTGTGTATGTGTATATATATATACTATATTTTTAATGAATTTCCAAGATAGAATATTTTGATCTGTATTAAGAGCACTGAATAGCCCTAGAAGCTCCACTGCTGGACTTATAAGCCTAAATTTTATAATCCAATCCTAGCAGCCCCTTTCACCTACCTTATGAGGCCCACTATGCCCTTGTCACACACACAAGCATTCTTACATCCTCAAAAATAATGATACTGCTGGACAAGTTTATCAGATGAGAAAGAAAATCTCTCATTCTTATTTATCGGAGAGGAAGTGAATTGGCAAGAGTGACAATGGAATACGCTTGTAAGAACCGCAGGTGGGGCCAATGCATGACAGCAGGATTAAATGCAAGTTCTAATATGCTTGTGTGGTTTGAAGGCAGTGAGTATCATCCTGATATCTATCCCTCATAATTGATGGCAAGGTCTTAATTCAAGAGAAAGAAAAAAAAAATCAGTGTGATGATTTTGTCCATATTTTAATGAAGCAGAAAAATAAGTGATTTGCTCCTTTTTTTGTGCATCTTGTAAGTGCGGGGGAGTGGGGGCAAAAACCATTGCTGACTGAAAGGGTTGATAATTTATCTAAATGAGTTTTGAAACATTTATAAAATGAAAATATTATCCATCCAGCCATATCACAAAGTTTCACCACAATATGGCACACTTGACATTGCTGTTGTTACTAGATTTCTTAATTTCTTCACATATGACATATTAGAAACAATACACTAATCAAGTTTACTTGTGGAAAAATTGGTGCAATATAGAAAAAAGGGTAGTAATTTGTAAAGCTATTCTAAAAGACAGGTTATTATCTTCCTTCAGGTTTATAACTAATTAATAAATAGGTTATTCTCTTCCTTCAGGTTTATAACTAATTAATAACTTTTCCTCTTCTCTGGTAGTTTATGTTTTTCTCTATAATTTTACTCTGCAGGCTTCTGTTTTCTTTAGCCAAAGCCATTACCCTCAGTGTCTGTTCTTCAGCTCCAGCAGTTTCACTTGCTTTTTGTCCCTCTACCACAGCAGTCTCTTTTGGATGGCCTATTTTAGCATGAATGTATGCACAAGTGTATGTATTATATTTAGACAGGAATCTGTGCTATCAAATTTGGGTGTTTAATATTTGGACATTGAAACCCATGAGTTTACTGATTTCAGTGCATAAATTAATATAATGTGGAGAGGTAAAATAATTTAGTAAGAAAAAAAAAACAAACCATGATACTGATGGTGTTTCTCCATCAAAGCAAGGAAAACAACTCTTTCAGATGTTCAACTTTTATAAAGGTTTTTTCTCCACTTAGAACTGAAAACAACTCTTTCAGATGTTCATCTTTTATATATCTTTTACAAGAGCACCATGAACTTTTTACTGGCATTCATTCCTAAGTATAAGAAAAAGTGACAGATAATGACTTTATCAAAGATTAACAGTACCTTCATAGACCAATACAGGGACACTATAGCTAAATATCCAGAGCCATATTTGTGTATAGGCTTATATTTTTATATATGGAGAGACACATGGACAGAGAAGAATTACACTATATGTCCCTCCAACATTAAAAGAGGCACTAAAAACACTAAACAGTTCCTCACATTACAATAAAGTAAATACTGGTACATGTAAGTGGTGTCACCTGATACTCTGGGGGAGGGAAATCATTTATGGATGTAAGCGGTAACTCATCTCCTTGGGTACCAGCTCCAGAGGTTGGGGTGTAAATCTCTAGGGCAGATGTCTTGCTTGAAGAAGCTATAATAATATAAAAACATTAGTGTGGATCTAAATTACATGTTAATGATAATGAAGATCAACCTTTGAACTATCACCTTTCCTCTTACTAAGTAAATCAATGTGAAATCTGTGTCCATGTCTTGTTTTTAGGACAGTTTGATTTGTGTTTTCCATCCTTCAGAAGCATTAATGTCTGCAAATAGGCATAAATCATATGAAAGTCCTCTCTACCATTAAGAGTTAAACAAGGCATTCCTCCATTTACATATAAGTATAACTTTCCTGTAAAAAAGTCATCAGATCTTTTCTGATAATTATTTTAGAATTACTGCAGTCTCCCAGATGGCCAGCATACAAGCTGTCACAGAGCAGTGATCAGTGGCAATATGGATGGCTTCTTACCTGTCTGAATTTTCATACACTGGGCTTGGATCTAATGGCTAAAAGTCTCTTGGTAATGTGACCATTCTTTTCGGTTCTTCCCTCTTTAATCACTGATGTACTTCTCTACATACCTCCTGTAGTTAAGGGTCATTGGGAACATTCATATGGCTTTTACATGTTTGAACAGTCATGTGCTGCAATTAATTACTTCACCTATATTCAGTAGGAGAATGTTTTTTGATACTGTGTAAATTTATATGGTTTCTTTCCTGTATGAATAATTGTGTGATCTAAATCACAAATGAGGAAAGTATTAGATAATGTGACCATTACTATAGCTTCTCTCTAAAATGAATGTTTGTGTGGGAACATTTGTATGGTCTCTCACCTGTATGAACAGTCGTATGCTGCAATAAATTACTCCAATAGGAGAATTCTGTTGTGTACATTAATATGGTTTCTTTCCAGTATGAGTAATTGTGTGATCTAAATTACCTCCCTGGAAGGTTTTTGGCAATGAGGCATTACTATGGCTTCTCTATCAAATGACCATTCATGTGGTTTAAGAAAGAACTCCTTTAGGAGAAGGTCTTTTGGCTTTGTAAACATTCAGATGGCATCTCTCCAGTGTGAATATTTGTGTGCTGAATTAAATGAGCCCTCTGGGAGAAGCTTGTTTAGCAGTGAACATTCACATAGTTTCTCTCCTGTATAAATGGTCATGTGCTTCATTAAAGTACTCCTCAGGGAGAAGGATTTCTGACAACATGGACATTTATGAGGATTCTCCCTTGTGTGAATACTTATGTGCTGCAGCAAATGAATCCTAAGGGAAAAGGCCTTTTGGCATTGTAAATCTTCAAATGGCTTCTTTCCTGTATGAGTACCCATGTACCTCAGTAGATCAATCTTCTTGGGTAAGACTTTTTGGGATTGTGAGCATTCATGGCTTTTCTCCTGTATGAATAGTCATGTACTATTTCATCTAATAAGCATGGCATAGAAAGCAGGAACAGTGTAGCTGAGAAATATCATATAGTCATATTTGTGGGATAATGAAAAACAAACAAAAATAAGCCAGAAGACAAGGTATTCATTAAGTTGTGCAATGGCAAAAAAGATCTAACATTAGGAAAAGGAAGAACTTTTGTAATCATGACTTTCTAACATCAGGAATCCTTATTAGTAAGAGGGAGAACAACTCCCTTTTGGCACTAATAGTTTTGTTAAGTTTCTCACAGAAGGTGCTTCAATTGATAACTGAGGCATGTTGGTTTTGAAATATTGTTTGACATTTTAAAGAATAAATAAACTCGAATATCACTTAATATTGCTCCATTTTTGTAAAACAGTTCTGGATTACCTGACATATTTCTTTTCATGGCACGACGTCTTAAAAAACAAACAATTATTGAAATATTAAGGACCAGAAGAGCAGTTCCCGTGAGAGAGATGAGAAGCAGGATGAGGCGTGGTACTCGAGGTTGGTTATTGTTCACGCTGCTACTGCTTGCTACCTCCTCCACCATGCCTGAGAAGATATAGAGGAGCATTGTGATAAAGTTCAGCATTGTTCATACTACTGCAGCTTATTTTCATGTTTAATATACCACATTAAGTGGTATGGAGAATTAAGGTATTACAGCACAGTGGAATGCAGATGAGTATACAAATTCCAAAAAGTAGCTCCATAAACCGTTGTTTCAACAACACATTAAGTAATATAAATCCCATTACACCTACTCGGCTATCGGAAACAGAGGTGATGAATGTCTCGCAGAAACTGAGACACTTACCAAGCATAGTGACCATGGTGGAGGGCGAGCTGTAGTCTGAGTAACCATGGTCATTGTATGCCAAGATGGAGAAGGAATACTGAGCACCAGGTACCAGTCCCTTGATCACAGAAGTTGTTGAGTTACTGCCAGGGACATCTACAAACTAGAGACAAAGACATTTAATTGAAAAACCTGATTATTCTAGTTACACATTGAAAACAAATAGGTATTTAAGTTGGAGAGAAGCAAGAGCAACATTTGATACTTACTTCATATTTGTGATCACCAGTAGGTAGATATCGTATAGTGAAGCCAGTAGGTTCTGCTCCAAAGAGATTTTTCAACCACATAACAACCACATCAGTAGAGGATACAGTTGTGATCTACAGTTGAAATGCCCATGTACGATGATCAGGCAGGAAATAAAGGTGAAAAATGTTAATGGAGACTACTACTACAATTGTATGTGTTCCAATAAAAAAAAAAGTAAAAACATTATCTTGCACTGTGCACTGAATAAAAGTAAATGGAACAATTCATGTTGTTGGGAGCCTAACTATTTCACTTATGTCATTAATTTGGATATTGAGGCTAAATAAGATTTCGCTGACAGTGAGACCCATGCAAATTGTAGAGGAAAAAGAACAAGTTAGAGAAAATGAGCATTAAAATACCAAAACAAAGGCTAGATGATAAAGACTGAGGGTAACATGATGATTGATCTGTTTTGAAATGTTAACTAAAGCACCAGCTAAACCTAATTTTAACTTATACCCTTCAAAATAAGAGGGGAGTGGTAGATGGATTACCAGCTAATTTACTAGTAACGAAAGAAAAGAAATACAGGTGCAGTTACACTTTATGTAATTTTGATGGATGAAGTTTGTGTAGAAGAACTGGCTATACACTGGTTTGGTTATGAAGAAAGGTGCTTAAAAGTGAAACTTCGTCGTCTTCAGTACCAAGAAGCAGCTAACATGGGATGATTTAGTCAGCTGCATCAGGAAAATGCAAGGCAAGCACCATTCATAAGAGCTAATTTTGCAGAACTGGTCTGAACTACAGCCTTTGCAGGCTGGCAAAAGCTTTCAAAAAATATTGTGAGAATACATCCCATAACACACAGCAAGAATATCGATCTAATGCTTGAATGCTAAGACAAAATTCTCACTTTCATATAATTTTACCTTTTCCTGCTTTAGCAAGAAAGAACCATGCACTGACAACTGAGCCTTGGGGATAAATCTTCACCTGAGTCCTTCCTTTGTTTCCTGTATAGGAAAGTTATATCACAGGAGGGGAGTATTTCCAGCCCCTTTTTCCTGCCCCTGTTAGCCATTTCTACAACATAACAGAAAATACTTGGGTTATCCTGTATTCTTTTTCCTATCCCAGGGATATCTCTGGCAAAGTATCAAAATTGAATACTTCAAACAGTTG
Source organism: Panulirus laevicauda (assembly GCA_032273605.1). Taxonomy (NCBI): domain Eukaryota; kingdom Metazoa; phylum Arthropoda; class Malacostraca; order Decapoda; family Palinuridae; genus Panulirus; species Panulirus laevicauda. Next base: position 6,605 of record JAUTXX010527532.1, on the reverse strand, counting down.
GCCCTCACATGCAAAATATCATACTCAAAATACACTAACTTATTGAACTTGAAAAGATACAGATAAATTGGTTGCTTAGTACTTAAAGTGATTTGGTAGTTCTTTATGCAGATTTCTCAGTAAGTAAAAGCTGCTGATTTTCACTATTTCTTTGTTACAAAATCATGAGCTCTCCGTGATATTCATTTTCTTATCACAGAGCCATTTGCTTTCCCTGAATGAAAAGTTTATAGCATACTTCAGCTTCTTTAAAAACCTAAAAATGTAAAAAACTATTCTAACTATAAGCTTTTGTCAGTCAGATACTATATTTACATTTATGACAGAAATTTCTTTAATGTGGTATTCAAAATTCAGTTAAGATGTAATGAAGCTTGTGCCCTCAACTTATTACCATATAATAAAAACTAAAAGTAATTATATATACTGAACCAGGGCATATGAAACATTGGGGTAAGCCATGGAAAGGTCTGTGGGGCCTGGATGTGGATAGGAAGCTGTGGTTTCGGTGCATTACACATGACAGCTAGAGACTGAGTGTGAATGAATGTGGCCTTTTTTGTCAGTTTTCCTGGCACAACCTCGCTGAAGCAGGGGGTAGCGATGCTGTTTCCTGTGGGGTAGTGATGCTGTTTCCTGTGGGGTGGGTTAGCACAAGTAATAGATGAAGGCAAGCAAGAATGAATATGTACATGTGTATATATGTATATGTCTGTGTATGCATATGTATGTATATGTTGATATGTATATGTATGTATATATGTGTGTATGGGTGTGTATGTACATATATGTGTATTTGAGTTGATAGGCCATTCTTTGTCTGTTTCCTGGCGCTACCTTGCTGATGTGAGAAATGGCGATCAAGTATAATGAATGAATAAATAATTAATTATGTATGGTATGATATATACTCTGCATTAGGTTTTTTATATGTTTCCTGCTAAATTTCATATTTTGTCTTCTGTTTGTTTTATTTCAGAGTCTTTGATGAAACTGTTCACTATCAATTTCATCAGCCTGGTTTACAATTTAAGGGTTGTGACCAGGTCATCCCTCACTCTTCCCTTTTCTGTGGAGGGCATATATAAGGCCTTTAGCCATTCCTTGTAACTCTGTTCTCTTAATTCTGGTACCAAATTTTTTGCCCTCCTCTGAAACTTCTTTATGAGCACATTACTTCTTTAGGTGCATTGACTTAAGTTGAGAAGCATATTCTAGTTTAGGCTTTATGGAGCATTTGAACAGCATGCTGAGTATTTCCTTATCCATGTAAGTGCCAACAGACAGGATGTCTCCTTTATTGTTCTCATAATAAAGGACTGGTGACAGCTTAGGGATGATGTTATCTCCCACCCCTTTCACATAGGGATTCCTACATCTTATTTCAGGCTAGATAATATTCGTATAGAGGCTTTCTTTGAGTCTGTCTCATCCTCATTACTTGAAAGTTGCTCAAGTAGAATTTTATCATCCATGTATCTCACTCATGACCTTTGGATCATCTGCATACATATTCGGGTAGGAGTCCATTACCTTCTGGCATGTTTACAAAGATCAAGAAGAGTGACAATCTCAGAACAGAACCCTGTAGTATTCCATTGGTAAACTCCACTCATTTCAAGATGGATCCTGTGGTGTTCATCCTTTTCTTCTTTCCCGTGATAATCTTTCATACATCGAAATAGTTGCCCCCCCTTAGTCCTGCCTGGTGATCACCCGTGATATTCTTTCGTACATCGAAGGAGTTGCCCCCCCTAGTCCTGCCTGGTGATCAATCTTCTTAATCAACATCCCATGTGACACAGTGTGAAATGCTTTTTGGTAGTTCAGATACAAACAATCCTCCCAGCCCTATCTTTTGTATAAAACGTATCTTACATTCTCATAAAGGTATGTTACACGACATCCTTTCTGTGATACCTTAATGTCTCTCATTTGGGTAATTTCTCATCAATAGGAAGTCTCCTTTTACTTTCTGGCACATCTTTTCTAGTACCTTACAAACCATATTTGAACTTGTTTATCATAAACATTATTGGTATTTGTATTGTGCTACTTCATAACATATCTGTATTACAAATATCAATTCAACATATGACTCCTCATACCTAAGGTGCAACTTACAGTCTAGAGACATTGAATACTTATTCCTCAGTTATCTGCACTCACTTCACAAAGATACATAAAACATCATTGCACTTCTTGACCTGTGGCTATGCCAAGGGGTTTGGCTAGATTCCTTAGCTCTTCAGGAGCTCAAAGGAAGGGAATCTTGGGTCAGGAAGATAAAGTATGTGAAGGCAATCTCTTCAAATTATCACATTCACGACATTGTTTTATATTCACATAAAGCTGAAATTGGTAGCCTATGAGATATTATTATAAAAATATTGCTGTTAGATATAAAGAAGTGCAAAACACAATTTACAGATGTGGGATCCCAAGAAGTCCAATTAGATAATTACGTCATCCATGTGTACTTCCAATCCCATCTCCAGTGAATGGGAGGCAAAACATGTAAAATCCAGTTCTTTGCAAATTATTCTTTTAGAATTGTAAAATACACCTTAGCATATACAAAGTAATGAAAAAAGAAACAGACAAACCTAAATGCTACTTATATGCTGTTTTCATCCTGACATCTGTTAAACAAATTGGCATTTTTAAATGCCCATAGTGGCCCATGTTACTTCAGTACATTATCATTATAAAACCTAAACAACAAAAAAATGCGAAAGAAAATGAAACCATCTTACCATATGGCCAGTATCAGGTATCATAAGATGGGCAGACTTATCTGTGCAGACTTATCTGGACGTCCCATTTCCTGTTTCAGGGTCACTTTCAACACTGGACACTTACAGCATATTCATTTTACCCTTTCCTACACTTTATGTATCATCTATTGATCTAGTGCATTGGTAATACTTATTTACATCACATGCTGTAAGTAAATTGTAAAACCTAAGTGACGGTGCAAGAGATAGATGTGTTAATTATGACTGAGGTCATTTTATTTTTCAATTGGTCCTTTGCAACTTATGGTTACTAGCAACCTCACTGGTGCACTTTCAAAAGTGAAAAGTTTAAAACAACAATAGTTGAGTCCTGCATGGAACTGGTAAACCAATGAAAGCTGGGTCCCATACCGAATGGGTAAATACCTTTTTAGTGAGATGTGATTGTATTTGATTTTCATATTTGGATGTTTAGAAAACATAACTGTTACCCCAACACACACATATCAAGATAAACTGACAAACATTCAACACCTGCAAAGAAAAACAAATGTACTTCCAATACAGGCTCACTCCCATATGCTCAGCTTTCAGTTCCATGCAAAAGCAATATTAACTTCTACCCAAATTATTCTATAACCATCCACCAATATGCATGCTGAGATAAAAAGCTTGTCCCTGCCTCACACTTCAGCAACCTATACTTACAGATCCCTAAGCCCCTGTAAACATCACATTAACAAAACATATTCACACTGTAAATACTAGAGACATTAAATGTTTAATGTGCTTCCCCAACCCAGTATTGGACTTCATTCCATAAAGGTACACCCATCTAAACTACACTTCCCAGATTAGTAGAGTTAGGCCTTCATCTGTGCCCTGCATATCACCCATCTTGTTAGTACTACAAATGTTCATTCAACAGGTCGCAGGATCCTATGTACTGAAGAAGCAACTTCCACAGTGGAGGCATTGCACACCCCTCAACTGCCCTACACTCATCCCAGAAAGACTGACATACAGCATTGCCATGCTTCTTGACCTATGGCCCAGGCCAGTGGACGTGACTAGCTCCTCGAGTGCTGCAGGAGCCCCATAGAATTGAGTCCTGGGGCCGGAAAGGTAAAAAAGTTTCAGATACACTTGCAAAGTCAGTCATCGTGTTGTTAGTCATTTGGTGGTGATATGCAAAGTAACCATTATAATCTTATTTAGAATATTAAGTAGTCTTCAGTTCTGCTTCCTTGGTGTTGTTGCTGCTGTCTACATAACATTATAGAAGCTTTTTCAGAATGAAAACTTTCTTATACATTGTAGACTGTAGTGCTTAAACCTGGCTCTATCTCTGAACACTTAATCATTGTTTCATCCTAAATGTATTGGGTGATTGGAAGCAATACATATTGAGCCATCTGAGACTCCATACTGTGCCACAATGTGATAGTGCATAAGAACTTTGGGAATAGTTACCCATAGATCACAAATGAGGAAAGATGTGTGCTGCAAAGAGGGCCGTACCCTGCTGGGTTGCTTAGTACACACTTTATTTAAATAGTGTTGGCATTCAAGATTCAGATGCCCAGCATCGTACCAAAGTTTGAATTATTTGATGCATTGGATTTAATGGCAAGGATGTTAAATGGCTCATGATATTTTACTTTGTAATATTCAAAATTTTGGTGATTTTTGCCCTTCTCAGGGAGATACTTCTCTTACACTTGACCAGCGCTTAAAGGGCTAATAAAGCTAAAGTATGGCACTGGAAAACCATTTTAGTAATATGATTTATGTTGTCTGCCATGTTTGTTGGTATGGATGATAGTCCATCACTGCATCTACTAAATGAAATTCATATTCCCTTGTTATTCTAAATAAATTGCATTTGTTATTTGTGTGCGTATACATTATATAGAGCAGCATATGAACTCTAAATAATATCAACAGAGTTATGCATATACACTGAGCCGTGGTTGGTTAAATATTCATTTTCTAACAAGGATCTTGTATTCATCCCTGATCTTTTGTGCTGGTGCTACAAACTTGCCTCTAGATGGTTCATCCAACCAGACTTTTGTGTATTCCTTTTTATTCTCTTCTTCTTCCTCTGGTTGCTCCTGCCACTTTAGCACTGTTAACTGGATGAAAATACGGTAGATTTTATATATATTTTGCATGGTAAGACTGTTTGTTTGCCTAGGGCAATTCTTGCACCTGTGCTGAGTGATAGCGTAAGTTATTATTACTCTTAGACATTCTCTGTTTTTCCAATCCTTGGTTGTAGTTCATAAGGCCATTTATGCAAAGGATATGGCATACTGGACCAGCTTGAAAACATTGCAAATATGTTATCCATGAGATGAAATGTTATTAATGCTATGCCATCTCTATAACATCATTCTGTATAGTCCAAAGCACTTTCTTTTGGACATAAGTAAGCACGGCATATGAATT
>JAUTXX010527510.1:0-11137 GCA_032273605.1 Panulirus laevicauda | reverse complement strand
CAAAGGCCCCATTTGTTCACACTCAGTCTCCAGCTGTCACGTAATAATGCACCGAAACCACAGCTCCCCTTCCACATTTCCTGCATTAGCGAGGTAACGTCAGGAACAGAGGACTGAGCCTTAGAGAGAAAAATCTTCACTTGCCCATTTCCCTTGTTAGTGAAGTAGCATTAAGAACAGAGGACTGAGCCTTAGAGGGAATATCCTCACTTGGCCCCCTTCTCTGTATCTTCTTTTGGAAAATTCAAAATGGGAGAGGAGGATTTCCAGCGCCCCACTCCCTCCCCTTTTAGTCGCCTTCTGCGAAATGCAGGGAATACGTGGGAAGTATTCTTTCTGCCCCATCCCCAGGGACACATGTGAGAGAATTAGTGAAGATAGACTAATAAAGAGGATGTATGTATGTCAGAAGTGGAGGGGACAAGGGGAGGAGTGAGACCAAATTAGAGATGGAAGAATGGAATGAAAAAGATTTTGAGTGACCAAGGCCTGAACATGCAGGAAGGTGAAAGGCATGCATTGGATTGATTAATTTCGAATGATGTGGTATTCAGGGGGCAATGTGCCGTCAGTAGACTGAACCAGGTCAGTGAATTGGTTAGGGAAAACTATTGGGCTTGGTTGTGAATTAGGGGTTGTGGTCTTAGTGTATTGCACATGACAGCTAGAAATTGCATAAGAATGAATGCAGCCTTCTTTGTCTGTTTTTACCTTAGTAATGCAGGAAATGGCAAACAAATATGATAGAAAAAAATTATATATATACAAGGTTCAGTAATCTGTTCTGGAATGCTACCTTGCTAATGCAGGAAATGGAGAACGTGAAAAAAATTATTATTTATTTATTTATACGTCCATTTGTTTTATTTTATTTATTTCTAATTATTCCAAGACCTTCTATGAAAGAAACCTGGTGTTATGTGGGACCTTTTTCTATAGGCTCCAGCAGCCCAAGGCTGCTCTGCTTCCAGTGGCAGGGAAATGTAGACTCCTTTAGAGTGAGAATTTCTTTAATGTGTCTGTACTCCCAGTGATACTGCCTCTCCAAAAGTAACTTTTTACTGGCAGTGTAATCCCTTTCTTCTTAGCAACATCAAGCACTCATCACTTACACAACGAAATTATGAATGTCACAATGCAGTGCCACCTCATTATGCTCGGCTCTCAGTTCTTTGCAAGAGCACTAGACCTTACTCATCAAACCTATTGCATAACTAATCACCAACTCCAAGTAGACATATCTCTGCTTCATGCTTCAACAGCCTTACCTATAGATCCCCCTGCACCTCCAACAGACATAACACTGACGAAACATATGCACTGAAATGACCGGACAAGCAATTGTATAACTGCCCTGCCAAACCACCGTTAAATATCACCCCGTCAGACATATACTTATCTGGAACTGCACTATCCAGACATATGAGAGTTTTACAATTCCATGAATGCTCCCTGGACACCATGCCCCCTCCGTAAATACTTCTCATAACCCCTCAGTCACATGTCAGAATATTTTATGTAACTGCCTGCAGTATATGAAAATATTTCGTAGTTTGAGACAGTTTGACTGGAAGAGATATATGATTTGACTGATGTCTCTAAATCTTGTTTAGATGTGAAAGAAAGAGACTTCATTGCTGAGTGTGCAGTTTCATGTACACTCTAAGTGTAATAGGGGAAATAAAGTAGGCAGTGGTGTCCTACTCATAGTTAAAGCTCATCTTAATCATGTGATCAACAATGATGTAGCTGTTAAACATATGGACTCTATATTTGTGTGATTTAAAGTTCAGTTACTTAAGATATCACAGTAGGATTAGCTTATAGGTTCCCCACATGGATACCAGAGATAGGTAAAAGACTTTATGACTAGTTAGTAGAAAATTTTAATGAAAATGACTCGGTTATAGAGGGAGATTTTTTACCTATGTGTGGAGAATCCCTTTCCAGAAACCTTAGGTGTGGGATATACTTAAACTTCTATGGTAACTTATACATTTAATTTTGTGACATACTTGCAGTGAGAACATGTCAGACCTAATTCTTGCCACAAATGAGGATCTTGTTCATAATGTTGATGTAGGAAGAAAGATATGTACAAGCAATCATTGACATATTTCATTATATTTAACCATCAGTATTGCCTGTAATGCTTGTGAGCATGTAAGTTGTGAAAAGATATCAGTGTAGGTTTAGAAATTTTAGTGATCTTTATTTGTTTGAAATCAAATCTCGGATATCATCAGTGCAAGTGATATGTATGTATCTTTGTAAACTTTAGTAAAACGTTCAAAGGAGCCCATCTTACCCTGATCCCATGTGGAGTGTAGCCTCAAAATTGCGGGAGCCCCATTAAAGGGGTCCTGGGATTGCATGATGATAAGAATATGTATTAACCAAAAAGATGGAGTGGAATGTTATATTAGCCACAGATAACTCAATATCGTGTGAATGAAAGTGCAGAGCAGTGTGATCATATATCTGTCAACAATTTCCTTTTGGATAGGGTTTGTATGGGCACAGATCACAGGTGGAATGGAAGAATGTTTGAAAAAAGTGCTAACTTAAAGTATCAAGTTGATTAAATTTTTTAGCTATTTATCCGATTGATTAAAAGATGATGATGATAGAGAAGCAGATACAACTACTCTTTCTGCTACCCCACAAAATAAATGGCGTATGTCTTCATGATATGAAGATTTCACCTGGTAGATGTGATTGCCAAGAGTACTCTACCCTCTTCCCTCTTAGTTGGTTACTGTGTCATTTTGGATTAGCTAACTCTACTCTTCAAATTATGTTAGTGGTTTATGATGATTATTGATAGGCCAATCCAGTATATTCTAAGTTACAAGGAAGTGAGGTTATGTAAGATATAAGATAATGGCAGTTGATGTCTAAAGTCATTGCTTTTAATGAAAGTGTGGAGAGTATTAGTGCTTTATGTAGATATGATTACTGTGCAGTTTTAGAATGATTGTTAAGGTGTTCATTGAACAGACTGCTTATTTACAATTTTTCTGCGATACGATATTTTTGCATTAAATTGATTATTGCAGAGACAGAATATCTGGGTAAGCCAAACAGTCTTCCATAAGTGTATTGAAGGCCAGCTGAGGATTTTAGTGTTACCGTTATTGGCATTAGTACATATGCAGAGGAATTCTGCCATTATGCATCACAAGGAAGAAACAGTTGTTGAGTTCAGCAGGTTTCTTCATTTTCTCTGTATAGTGACATTTATTTATAAAGTAATTGTTAAGGTTCTTTTGAAATTCATTTGATGACATGGATGGATATTGCTTGATTTTTTTTAATGCATCATTTTAAAGCCCAGCATGAACTGTTTCAGGTAATCATTGTGAAACTGAAAATATTTTTTACACAGGTTTGTAAATTGAGCCAAATCAAATGTGCAGAAGTGTTTATTGATTGAATTGTTTGGTTAACCATCATGTTTGGATAAGCCTTTGTATAGACTTCCCTACTTTATCCAGGCTGTGGTGTTCAGTACTAGGTTAAATGGTAACAACTATGAACTCTTCCTGTGTAAAGATTAGTGAGCAACAGAGGGGTATTATACTATGTGCTAGTGATTTTTAAACGTTTGATCTCAGAGTCAGAACGTAGATGATTAAGAATATAAATATTAAGTTTTTACGAACTTCATAAATGATACATTTTCACTCAGAAATTTTCCTGAAACTGATAATCAAGATCTAGACATAAAGATTTCAGACATGTGAGTTACTGTGATCTACTACTGCTTATAAAAGGAGTTAAGTGCCAAACTCAGAGGTAGTGAATATAAGGAATAAGTTGAAACCATGTTAGTTCTGATAATGTGACCCCCTTGTTACTGAATGAGGTAGAGTAGGAATATTGTGTATTACATCCATGTATTGTTGTCAGGGTCCTTGAAACATGAAATTGCTAGACAGTATCATTGTAAGCAGAAAGTAAGCATTTCATAGTGCAGACCTCTTTTGACATGATTTGAGGGATACTGAGTTGTTTTATATGAAATAATGATTGATGATGGAAGTGGGAGAGGATTGCACATTGGACACCCCTATTTGAAAGTATATGTTACCAGATATATCTTCAAGTTTTGTAATGATCCATTGCAGAATTATTCCCAGGATAGTTTGAACAACTACAATGTTATTACTGATGTTACATTAATTCTCTAACCATTAGGAAACAAAACAGATTAGACTCATAATGGACAGGTTAGGGTACATCAAAAGAACTGATCACATAAGATAGTACACTTTCCTCTTTGTCTTTTGTGTGTGTGTGTGTGTGTGTATGTATGGAATTTTCACACATATACTAGCTCAATTCTGCTTGCTAAATCAGCACTAAACACTTTGGTCACTATAATCATACATGCAAGTGCAGGAGACCTGGCAGTAGTACATAGAATGTATGCCAAAGAATTCTGTAAATTAGTTTGCCTGTTGCATTCTGTGTACTGTGTAAGATAAAGTTCTTGGCAAGTGAGGTAACAAAGTTACTAAAGGGGAAACACTCAAGGAATGAGGAAGCAAGAAAAGATGGTAAGAACATTATTCATGTGGTGATAAACATGAGGTTGTGTTAGCATGCTATTAAGTTGAGATGCAGTGTGTATGAGGACAAGGAAGATAAAGATTCGGTGAGATAAGTGAGGCTACATGGAAGTGCAACATTGCTTTACGTACTCTAGGGTATTGCTTCCATGGACGACCACAGCCAGTTGATTAACTGTCTGTTTGTTATTATTTGGATGCAGTTTAAGATATAATGGATTTCAACATAACTTTTAGAGGTGAAAATGATGCCGGAAACATATAATATCACATAGCTAGCTGTTATTACATAATCTTTTCTGGTAATTTCATTACAAAAGTGATTACATCCACGTACACGGAATTGGGAATGGAGTCAATTATATGAAAATGATAAAAGATAATGTATCAAGTTTTGAGGTAATGATAGTGAGATTTTTATGATTGAAAGTTTATTTTTTTTTATTGATCAAAAACCCTCAGTGTTAAATTTTTTTCAGATTCATTATGAAATTTTGAAACATTTTTATATATAGATAGAATGTTTCCAGGAATAACGCCAGTAATCTGTTCATGTAAATGGAAGGTTAGAATTGCTTTCATGTTTCAAAGGAAAATCCTTCCAGCAGTGTTAAGCAACGCCATTCTAATATTTTGGATATAACTTTTGCAAATAATGCTGTATGTATTCTCATTATTTATATTATATATATGTAATGATTTATTTATTATCCATAATCATTGTTTCCCACGTCAGCGAGATAGTGCCAGGAAACAGATGAAGAGTAGCCCATCCACTCATAGTATGTGTATATGTACATAAATGCCCATATATTTTTTCCTGCCATGTATTTTTATTTGTTTACTTGTTTGTTTATTTTGAGCTTCTTCAGGACCAGTTCTTAAGAAAGAGTCTGTGTGTTAATTAGGATCTCTTTCCAGAGGTTCCTGCACCCAAGGCTGTGCTATATCCAGTAATAGGGAAATGTGAACTCCTTTAAAGTGAGAAGATCTTTGATGAAATCTTACTTCCAGTGATACAGCTTTGCCAAAGATAACTTCTCTCTTGCTTTGTTATCTTAAGCATGTGGGGTCCATTGACAAAGAGGATATATGTGTTAGAGGTGAAGGAAACAAGGAGAAGCGGGAAATCAAATTGGAGGTGGTAGGATGGAATGAAAAAGATTTTGAGAGATTGGGGCCTGAACATACAGGAGGATGAGAGGTGTGCAAGGAATAGAGTGAGTTGGAACGATGTGGTATACTGGGGTTGACGTGCTGTCAGTAGACTGAACCAGGGTATGTGAAGCGCCTGTGGTAAACCATGGAAAGGTGTGTGGGGCCTGGATATGGATAGGGAGCTGTGGTTTCGGTGCATTACACATGACAGCTAGATACTGAGTGTGAACAGATGTGGCCTTTTTTATCTTTGCCTTGTGCTACCTCGCTGAAGAAGGGGGTAGTGATGCTGTTTTCCTGTGGGGTGGGATAGCGACAGGAATGGATGAAGGCAAGCAAGTATGAATATGTACATGTGTATGTATGTGTATGTATATGTATGCATATGTTGATATGTATATGTATGCATATGTTGATATATACATTTATGAATATGTGCATATGTGGGCTTTTATGTATATATACATGTACATGAGTGGATGGGCCATTCATCGTCTGTTTCTTGGCGCTACCTTGCTGATGCAGGAAACAGCGATTATTTATAATAATGATAAAAAAGATGCATACACGTGTATATATGTATATGTATGTGTATGTATATGTATGTACATGTGCATTTGTGGGCATTTATGTATATACATGTGTATGTGGGTTGGTTGGGCCATTCTTTACTATATACACAGTAAAGCCTCAAATTTATGAAATAGAATGAGGTGAAATAGTGCTTTTAACATGCAGGAGGTCATAGAGTTTTTGTTGAGTGTATGCCTAACATTGGTTATTTAGTTTTCAAATAGAAATAGAATTAAAGCTAATTTTTATATATTTTTTCTGATCTGCATATATAGTACCCTTATACTCTAAATTGATGTGATATATCATGAAGTGTAATCCCCATCATATATTTAAATTTGATAGTAGCTAGAGTCATTGCCATAAGCTTATAAGGCACAGTATTACAATGTCTAGGGAAATAGTGGAGGATATACTTATCAGTATAAAAGAATGATTTTGCACGCTGAAAAAATGGAATGATTTTTTAGAGCAATGAGAGTATATTTCTGCATCATTGTGATATCGTTCATTACTTGTAGCTGAGATTTAGTTTGAAATAACGAGAATGCTTTTGGCTGCACTATGGCTCCATTTACCCAGCTTGCCAGCTTTAAATATTAGCATGTGAATTGTATGTCAAACTGTTTCTTATGTTAATAACTTATAAGATATTATGTATACTTGTGTGTGTTGATCCTTACATACTGAATTAACAAACTTACAGTTCTTACACCTGCAAATTACCACTTTTCATTCTTATTCATAATACGTAGCATTAAATTTTTCTAAGTTTAAACCAAAAATCGTATAGTTTTGTTGATTTGAGGGCTTTCTGTACCTTTATTTTGAAACCCTTAGGTTGATTTAGCCATGATAAACAAAAAGCACAGTGGTACAACATGTTTACTTACATTTAGTATCTTTTTGTACAGTTTGAAATATTATTGTTTGATACTGTGATAGATTAGTTTAGTAATGAAATTTATCGTTCTGTATTGTATAACTTGCTTTGTGAAATAGTTTAGAATGCTCTAAACAACACACATATATTTTTGATGTGATTTTCTTTTTTTTGCCTTGCATATATTAATACAGCTTGATGTGTTTTTAACAAGATTATATCATAACATGATTCTATTTTCCTCTCCTGTTCAGATTAAACTACACAAACTCCTTTACCAAGTAATTTTGCCTTTAAACACATCCATATATGCATTTGATTTTGCATCTTTCATAGCAGTGTGTTTCTTCACTTTAAACCAAGTGCCTAAGAAAATAGATCTTTTCTGTAGTAATGAAGAATATTCAGATCTTTGCTATTTTCATTAGTTGACATATATTTCTTACTAGATACAGAGTGTTATTAGGAATGTTTATTTAATCAAAATGATAAGTCTCTTTACTACTCTGGGGTAAGGTTATACAGAACTTTTTTTACCTTCTGTCTGTAGAAGTCTGTTGTTGAATGATATTGCAATGCAAAATGAAAAAACATGATATTTTCAAAAGTTTAGCCATGAAATTTTGCTAAGCTTTAGCAAAACTATTGCAGCACTAAACAAAGTTCCTCCATTTTAACATAGCACTGTATTGAAGTTGCAGATTTTGCTTAAGCATCATTAAAGGGGTTGGTTAGTTACTTCATAATGTAATTTTATACCCTTTTTAGATTTATTTTTAAATCATATAGATGTAATACTCTATAGTTAGGGTTTCTTGAGTGAAATGCCTTATGCTATTTCCCTCCTACATATACACACAGTTGAAGAATAGAAATTATGTAAGTGGATCAGCAGTGTACTTATAAGGTATAGATTAGATAACATAGACATACATTATGCAGTTCCTGTTTTCTCATACAACTTGGAAATTATTTTTATTTACATTTTTTCTAGTGAAAGTACTCATAATGTTCAATCTTTAGTGAAATGGACAGAATCCATCCTGCAGCTCTTCCCATCCACTTGTGTAAAGTGATTCTTTGCTACATTGTGCATACCACATTTCATGTGTTATTCAGCTTTACATTTTATATTTCTTCATAATCATTGTCTGTTCATTTTTCAGCCTGACAAGGTACTATATTAGTGAACAGCTCATAAGGATATATGTACAGTAATGCCCTATTAAGAGACCTAGTCCCCATGTATGACATGTGGGATGATGATAATATTTGTACTTAATCACTTTTCCAGTCATGAATTGTACTTGGAATAACACATGTATTTCATTAATAAAAAGCTTTGACACTTAAAAAACATTACAAATAGAATGTGCAGCATTGATTAATGTGTTTGGTTCATTTATAGTATGTAGTTATGTTTTTCAGTATGCACTTCAGACCATTTTTGCCATATAACCTTCAGCATACATGAATGTGAATTTGCTACAGGATTCTCATAATTGTTAAGAAAATGAAAACATTTTCAGTCCTGTAGAACTTACTTCTGTAGTTACGTTTGATGAAGTAGCCAGGTTTGAAATGTATGCGTATGATTGAGCAATAAGGCTGTGTTTTATTAATCATACTTCCTTTTCAAATGAAAAATGATTATAGGAGATGCCTTTTCTTTATTATAGAAGTCCTTGCTTACAGTATCTAGTCAGAACTGCTTACGGCCAGGAATAAAGAACTGAAGGTAAAATACTGCATGGCATCCATGGCTGTGTGTTATTTTTTCAAATAATCATTAACAGGTTTTTTCTTTTGTTTAAGGCAGTATTTTAGTATAGTTGTATATCCTAATTGCAGCAACTTTGCAGGAATATTTTAGAAGAAAATACTGCACATGTTGAATCAGTGTTCATATTATGAATCTCCTGATTTGTCTGAAGCCTTTTTGTTACAGTTCAGTCATTTGGGAAAAGCTCTGCCAATCCTTTTTGAGCCATGAAATTAGATTTATGATGATTTATCCTAATTGCCCGTGGAAGCTAATATTCAAAAGTTTATCTGAACTGGATTTACACTTAGACTTATCTTTGTATCTGTGCTTCTTAGTATTATTGAGATTTTAACTTTTCAACATTGTGTTGTGTCCTTCAGGATTTGTCGTTTGATTCATGTAGGGATAATATGAAAATGAAAAATGTTTACTGTGTTAGATATGGACCCTTTGAGTGATTTCAATGTGCACACTTTGGCATCATAATTGTTTAGTTTATATTGTATAGATTTAAAGATGGTTGTTTTACCAGAGTATCAAATGGAGCTATACTGATAAGAAACAAAACTTTTTTTTCAAATATGCTTGTCTTTGGAGTTGACCTTTACTAATTATTCAGGCTTTAAAATGTGTTCTTAGAATTATGATTGGCTGAATGAGTAGGGTTTGAAAGGCTCTGTCACCAAGAAAATAACAGACAAGAAATACTGTGGATGGTTTTCATTATATAAGGGCCCTGGTGTTCAGAACTGAGGGGCTCTGTGTTTGATATTGCCAACATCCTTAGAGAATGTCTTCTATATGTTGACAGTTCTTTAGAATGCTGGGTTTAAGTTTGTGATGAAGCCAGTTGCCTCTGTTGTTCTTTGTTGGTTTATTTCATGGTGTATTACTCTGTAGGACTGTCATCCTGAATGGTGAATGCTGGCAGTATGTTCAGAGTAGATTCTTGAATTTTAGCAGTGTAAAACTCATGAAGATAATTATTTGATTGGCCTACAATAAATTCTGAGATCTTTCAAACATATCTTTTTCATGAAATGATAAGAGCTATGTAAGGATGATTTTTAGGGTAATGATTGTTTGAATGATGGGCAGTGTGATTATGATATACATTATAAAGTTTTGTATGCCATATTCAGAGAAAGCTGATAACTAAGTGTAGTTTTGAGAGCTTTATTTTGATGCCAAGTGTTCTGTTGTAATTGTCATATTGTAAAAAGTGATATATAGAGAAATACTTCCTAAATAGTTTTGATATTTACTTAAGTACTGCACCACTTAAAACCGAATTAACTTTACCGTAATACACTGTATTTAGTACAATACATATTTATCTGTGGATTTTGCACACTATATTTTTTCCAGTGAAATGAAGAATTTGATTACTTTATTTGCATTCCAAAACTAGTACATTCCATAATACAGCTAAAACTCAAAACTAACAAAAAAAATAGAAAATAAAAAAGTGCTTTGTTGAAAATTGCTACCTCACAATCAGGATTTTAGAGCAATATAGAGTTTACTGGCATAGTTCTGTTATCTGTACCATGTATTTGTCACGTATGAGGATCAATTTACTATAATGTAATTATCATTAATAGATTGTCTTGTTGAACAAGAGGATTGAAAACTACCAATGAGGTTTCAAGTTTACTGAAAACTGCTGATGAGTTTCCCTTATTGCTTGCATGTACTTAGAATTTTGATATCAGAATCCATTTGTTTGTTGTTTGAAGTTGGATAAAGGGACCTACAGTGACCTGAAATCATCTGACTTTAAGAAAGATAACAGAACTCCTTAGTGCTTGTATAGAATTCACCTTTGATTTGTCACACAGCACCTAATATAATTAGATAACATGGCCAGTGTAGATATGTGTTCATTAGAACCTCCAGAGAGCTGTGTGTTAGAATATTGGGTAATGAGTGGTGAACATTAATAAGATCCTTTTGCAAATTGTCATTGTTCATAATACTAATAATCAGTATATAAGGGATTGGTTACTCATAGCAGATGCTGCACACAATTGGTTTCTTAAACAGTAAATGCACAAATGATAGAGCACAGCTATACAGTACTTGGCATTTGTTCTCATTGATCAGTGAAACATTCTGGGAAAAATTACCTTTAGTGAAATTTCATAAATGGCAATTTGAAAGTTTTCTTTCTGAACAATGATA
>JAUTXX010527488.1:0-11137 GCA_032273605.1 Panulirus laevicauda | reverse complement strand
GAACCTCCAAATGAACATCTAGAACTAATATTATTTGGCACCACTTAATGAATATCTGTCAATTGATGGACCTTGACACAAGTATTATGGAGCACCTGCTGATGAGTATCTACAATAAGTACTGCAGAGCACCTGAATGTTTACATCCAAAACGAAAAACTTTCTGCAGAGTGCCTGCTGACTGATATTTACATGTAGTACTATATATCAACTAGAACTAGTATTGTGGAGCATCTGCTGATGAACATGTAGAGTATCTGCAGATGAACATATAATATAGAGCATCTGCTAATGAACATTTAAAGCTGTTACAGAGCGACTGCTGAAGAATATCTACAAGTAAAACTATGGTATCTGCCGTTAATACTAAAACTGGTGTTACAGAGCAACTGCAGAAGAACATCTGCATGTAAAACTCTTAATGATTATCTGGAGTTAGTAACTGTTAGTAACTTGAGCTCTTACGTTTCTCCTTGTGATCCTCCCTCTCTTGATTTGGGCCTGGATAGTACCTCGTAATATGGAAAGCACAAACCTAGTTGAATTTTGTTAATACTCGTCTCTCCGTGTGCCACTTATTTCCCTCTGTTCAGTTTCAAAACACCACAATTCATCACTACAATAACATGAATATGCTGGGCATAAACATGTCTTCCACTCTATCGTGAAATCCCCTCTTAACGAGCTTGACTTATACTTCTCAAAAGCCTTGTATAGTAGACATAATTATT
Organism: Panulirus laevicauda; assembly: GCA_032273605.1. Classification (NCBI taxonomy): domain Eukaryota; kingdom Metazoa; phylum Arthropoda; class Malacostraca; order Decapoda; family Palinuridae; genus Panulirus; species Panulirus laevicauda. Next base: position 10,406 of record JAUTXX010527488.1, on the reverse strand, counting down.
TCTTTTGTGAGAAGCTATATCATATTTACAAGGGTCTTATTTGCCATAGTATGGGGTATGTAACAATATTATGGAATATTTAACAATATTCATTCTAGTTGCGTTTACGCAAAGCTATGTTGTTTTGTTTTGATGCCGAGTTTGGCCACTAGAGGCGCTGTAAGTTATTGTTGTTTTAATGAAGTGAAAATTCAAAATGGAGACGATTGCCTCTTCTTTTTTTATTCATCCTGCCTACTGATTGTCATGGACGGACAAGAGGCACAGCTATTGTAACGTGTTGGTGCTACATTTAAGAGATACAGATGGTTGCGTTTACCCATTGACCTAAAGGTGAGCAGTGAAATTTTCCAACAAAAGAAAATGGCATCCAACTCTAGAAGACCTGGAGGGTGTGCAGTGTATAGCAGATTATGTACTAGTGTATGGTGATGAGACAAGCCATGGCGAGAGGTGTGCTGGGGTAGGAAAAAGATTCAGTCTCTTAAAAGAAATGTCAGTTTTGTATGCCTGAGGTTAATTTCATGGGGCATGTGGTGGCAAGTAATGGACTTGGGCCCGATCCTAAAAAGGTAGAGGCCGTAATGAAGATGGAGCTACCTAGGGATAAATTTGATGTGCATCATTTGGTGGGAATGGTTAGCTATCTAAATTTCTGCCCAAGTTAGCTACTGTATTACGTCCTATTGTTTATATGGCGGGGAAGGTTGTTGAACGGAAATGGGGAATGCGGAGATTAAAGCCTTTTAGGAAATTAAAAGCTCATTGAAAAAAATACCAGTTCTAAGGTACTTTGACACCTGGTAACAGTTATTTAGTCATATGCCAGCAACACGGTTATTGGCACAGTAATGTTGCAAGAAGGCCATCCTTTGTGCTATACTAGTAGGGCACTGACTGATACAGAGTCGGTATGCTTGCCATTGTAAATGCACTAGAAAAGTGACATCAGTTTACTTATGGGAGACCAGTAATTGTGTATATAGACCACAAACCGCTTTTAAGCATTGTGCTGAAGCCTTTTGACAAGGCCCTAAAGAGGCTTCAGGCCATGCTTATAAGAGCCCTTGCATATGACCTTGAAGTAAGGTACATGAAGGGCAACCAGTGGTCGTTGCTGACACTTCAAGTAGAGCCTACTTACCTGTTCAAAATGGGGACTCTGATGGGGAGTTTCAAAAAAGTGATGCTGTTACTTTTCTAACAATGGCTGGTGATAGGATAGACTTAGGCAAGAGACTAAAAGGGACAGCACTTTGCAGACTCTGAAAAGTGTTATTTAACATGGTTGGCCTGATAAGAAATCTTACTGCCTGGAGTTGTCACTCCATATTTTGACATGAGGGATGAATTGTTTTATGAAGATGGTTTTATCTTTAGGGTTGAGAGACTTTTTCATATCAACGCATTTATGGCACAAAATAAAGGACATGCATGTTGGCCATGTGGGTATTGAAGGGTTTTTGTGCAGAGCCAGGGAGAGTGTGTTCTGGCCTAATATGAATGCTGAAATCAAATCCTTGGTGCCAAAGTCGTGAAGCTTGTTGGTCCTATGAAATATCCCCTCCAAATGAAACCCTAATAAGTCATGAGCTTCCTAACAGACCTTGGAAAAAGATTGGCATTGACCTGTTTGAACTAAATGGCAAGTATTACCTCTTAACTGTATGTTATTTTTCTAACTTTTGGGAGATTGATAGACTGTATGACTGCTGTGTTGTTACTAAAATCAAGGCACACTGTGCTAGATATGGTATTCCTGATGAAATGATAAGTGATAATGGTCCTCAGACGATCTCAGAAACATTGTCAAAGTTCAACAGTAGATGGGTAATCAGCTATAAAGCCATCTTGCCTTACAACAGCGAGGCAAATGGCAAGATTGAGTCTGCTGTCAAAAGTGCTAAGAACATGTTAAGAAATACTGGACATAATGGTGAAGACCAATATCTCGCTCTTCTGAACATTAAGAACATGCCCACACGGGGCCCACACAGGGCACCACAAGCCCTGTTTATAGAATGATGTGTAGAACAAAAACTATTGTACCTAATGTAGAAAGTTTACTGAAGCCAGACAGTAAAGTTGGAGAGCATGAGGTAGATAAACTGAAATATGTACAGAATAAACAGGCATCCTATTACATTGTTAAAGCTTATGACTTCCCTAAATTATAAGAAGGTAATAATGTTAGACTTAAACTATTTAGGCTTGGAGTTAAGAGATGGAAGAAGTGAACTGTAACTAAACAGTTAGGTGGCCAAGTCATATGAGGTAGAAACAGAGGCTGATGGAATACTACGGAGAAATAGATGTCACATGAGACGTTCATATGTCTCCAGTAACAATAATGATAATGCTTGGTGACCCTGTTATAGATATAGCTGAGGGTAGACCTGAGCAGCAGGTGATGATGCAAATGAGGAAGGCCTTCACAATTATGTTCAGAAACAGGAGTATCATGTCAGTAACCGTGTTACTCCAGTAATGAATGACAATGTACTTAAAACTAGGTCAGGGAGGTGTGTCAAGCCTCCTAAGAGGTTCTCTGATTATGTCACTGATTATTACATATAACTGTAAATATTTTGTCATTGATTCTTGTATATATTTTGTATGCATGTAAAGTTTGTATAAAAAAAAGGAAAGAGGATGTAACAATATTAATTAATTTGTTTTAGTTGTGCTTTGATGCTGAGTTTGGCCTGAAGAGGCACTGTATGTTGCTGTTGTTGGATTGGAGCAAGAATACAAAATGTAGAGGATTGTTTTCTCTGTTCATTCATTCTGACTGGTTATCATGAGTGGACAAAAGGCACAGCTAATGTGACAAAGAGTACAGCTGCAAGCATGGGGTGGCTCTTCCTCCACCTCTTTATTACCTCATTATTTCTAATGGCATCACCTTTCTCCAAACCCCTCTTTGTCTACCATAATATTGCTACCCTCTCCCAGTTCTGCAGGTTTTACTTCAATTGCTGCTCTCATGAGCTGTTGGCTAAAAACATGAATCCACAGCATATAACACTTTTTTACTGTTTTTTGTTGAAGACTGGCACATTAGAGTCCACTGCTATGATACCTCCTTCTCTTCTCATACGACAAAACCTGTGGGATTCTTTTCTGTCTTTTGTTGTACCATCGTTTTACATTCTTTGTTGATTTGACAAGTTTTCCTGTTCATTCTAGGAACTTTCTTAAGGAGGTGGCAATAGAAAAAGAGTCTTCTTAACTGTTGAACTTTACATAAATGTCATTATTACTTATTCTTCTTCAAGGTTACCAGGAGTTCTTTTGGAAGGGTTTGAGTGGTATCATACCACCAAATAAATCTTACTGAATCTTGGACCTAATTAAACATAACTTAAATAACTTGGCCTCAACCAATTTCTTCCCAGTGTGATTAAACCTTCAAATATGGCACTGTGGTGTTACAAAACCAGTAGCTATTTTGAATAGTTCTGCTTGATTGAAAATATTATCTTGGATAGTCACATTCCATTTTTTCTAAACTAATGGCTTTGAAGATATGTGTTTAACTGGGAAGAATATTCAGTGCTCCATTTCCAAACAGCATCTTTTTCTTCACAGAGGCTGAAGGAAGAGTTGACAGTTGAACGCTTCCATCCTGTAGTCACACCAGAAGGCCCAGAACTCATCTTGGCATATGATGAACATGTCCTCAAGAACCACTTCAAGTTTGGTCTTATCTACCAACGCTTTGGCCAGACTATGGAGGAACAGCTCTTCAGCAACAGGGGCCACTTAGCTGCCTTTGAAGAGTTCCTCAGCCTCATGGGTCAGAGGGTCAAACTAAAAGACCATGAAGGGTAAGTGTTCTAACTTTTCTTCTGAAGATGCAAGTTCTTCATAATTCATCACTAAAAGTATTGTAAAGTCTGTATCCAGTGTACAGGTCACTGGAAAATTGTCTTTAGGCTGAAGGAATTGTCACATCAAAATCAAGCCTTAGTATGATGTTATGCATATCTCCAGTCATTGCAGCTGAATTCTGATCAAAACGTAATCATAAGTTTGCCTGAGGAATTAATTAGCTGTTGATGCCTTTGAAAAATTAACTTATTTTGTAATAAATGATTAATTCATGTTTAATGAAGATAACTGATGGACCAATGAGATTTTTTATGTACATTTTCAAATATTCATTTTATCATAAAAAAGTAGGATTTGATTATGGATTCAAAAAGCATAGAATCAGAGACAGAACCAAGTTAGTTTTGCTTGACCTGGTGTGTTTTGTTATGGTTAGAAAGAATGAAAAGAATTTTTTATGATAAGAATGACATGTCAAAACAGAAATACCCTAGAAATAACAGTACTTAACCAGACCTATGGCATTTATATTGTGCCAAGTTTACATCATGTTATTTTTGGCACATGGAGTTAGATTGCCCAGGTGCAGTCTTCTATCACCTCTAATAAGATCTGGCTTCTTTTACAGATTTAAAGGAGGTCTTGACACACAGTTTGGCCAGACAGGTGAAGAGAGCATCTATGAAGTGTTTCGGGAAAAAGAGATAATGTTTCATGTGTCCACACTGTTACCTTACAAGGAAAATGATTCACAGCAGCTTGAGAGGAAGCGACACATTGGTAACGATATGGTGGCAGTGGTGTTTCAGGAGGCCAACACACCCTTTGCCCCAGACATGATTGCTTCGCACTTCCTTCATGCCTACATTGTCATCCAGCCAATTGACCCCTGTACACAGAACACAAGGTCAGTGAAGTGTTAAATCATATACTTAGTACAGCATACTTAAGCTCTGCTCCAAGGTGCTTTTGCAAGAGCTCCAATCCTTGACCTGCCCTTTGTAAAGTCTGCTGTAAAGAAAAAAAATTATCTCCTATCCTTGAACTGGTATTCATTAACATGTATGCCTTTTCCTGCATACACAGGAGTTGTGCATGGATATTCATTACAAAACATTTGTTTCTATTTTAACATCACCTGACACATTTTGAAATTCAAGGTGAAACACATACATAACACATATGTTGCTGGTTGATTAGTCAGGTTACTTGACTGCTTGAGGACAGGCAGAATGCATATATAATGTCCTATGTTGCTCTGTGTACATCACTTTGGTCTGAGCACAGGACAGTTGAGGAGTAAGTATTCTGTGTATTCATTCTAGAAGTTGCATCTTGGGCAAGAGGGGGTCTTTTCATATGTTAATCAATGTTTGTAATGTTGGAGAGATGGACAGTACCCATGATGTGAACAAGAAAGAGAAACTCATACATTCATGAGTAGTGTACTTTGAGGTAGGTGTGTATGTTTAGTGGAGTGGACTTTAATATTGTGTTAGGAGGGTAGTTGTTTAGTGCTTGTCAAGTCATTATATGATGCTTATGTATTGATCACATTACATTTCTTGGGGAGGGGGATCTATAAACATAGGCTGTAATCATAGGTTGTTGAAGTATATACGTTTTTTTCTGCTTGGGGTTGGAGGATGGTTCTATGGTGCTTTGGATGGGAAGGTTGCAAACAGCCGAGTGCTAAGCATATTGAAGTGAGATTTTTTGGAAGTATTTATGTTTTGCTATGCAGGTGTACAATGTTTGTGGTAGCAAAGTAGCTGGTTATTGTTATGAGTGCCTTGTGTTGTGAGGTTTTGAGCTTTTTTATGTTTGCTTTTGACCCAGCTGGTGATGCATACTTTAGGTTGGAGCAGATGTATTGTTCGTAGAGGATAATGAGGAATTTTTTTCCCTCAAAAACTGGTGACAGGTAATTTTCGTGTGGGGAGTAAAAGGCATATGGGTGTTATCTGTGATAGTGAATATGGTTGAAGTTTGGGTAACTGGAAGTGTTTGACCTTTCATGGTTATGTGAGGATGCTGGTTGGATTCATGTCTCTCTGTGGTTAAGAGGTTGTCTGTATATCTCTTCTTGGATGCAGGAATTGTGTGAATTATTCTAATTGCATCATGTATTGTACATTCATTGTTGCTTGAGTAGTGTCTTGGTGCTGTAACATGATTGTAAAGTCATCTGCATATGAGAAGACTTTCACAGTCATCTCCAGGAAGAAATAAGATATCATGTATGGAGACTGAAAAGAAAGAACTACAACACTGGGGGACTCCATTGTAGAGTTTGAGGACTTTTGTAGATAATCCTAGCTCAGCAGCTAGCTATGAAGTTGACTAACCATTCAGTCTTTTTTGTGGAGGGTGATGGGTATGTCACGTATCTTTAGTGTTAGGACTTGTCTGTAGCAGTGTCAAATGCTTTATCAATATGTACTGTCACTGCTATTGTGCAGGAAAGGGGGTTTGTGGTAGATGAAAGCTATTCAGGTGTTGTCTAAGGTGCTTATGCAGTTTAATAGTGGAGTAACTGGGTCTCAAACCACATTGTGTAGACAAGAGTGACAGCTGGATGACTCAGTTGTGGATAGGTTTTTTGAGAAGTTTTGGTACTGATGTTACTTACAGTGATGTGGATCGATAACAGAAAGGGGAGCTGGGTAATTTTTCATTTCAAGATGCATACTTTGTTGTCGGGTTTTAAGATGTTTGGGATGAATTAAGTGAAGGTATCTGTAAGTACTTGGACTACAATTGGGCCATTATTTTATGTGGAAGTTTGATATGTTCTCAGGCCCAGATACAGGGGAATTCTTCAAGGCTTTGATTGTATTTTGAATGTCATTTGGAGTGCAGGGTGTATCAAGATGGATTTTGTATAGGATTTTCTTGATTATGCTGTTTTGAGGTATGGTTGGTGTGATTAATTTCTGAGTGGTATTTCATTAGTGAGTTTGTGTTTTTTGAGAGTGGAACTTTTATTAGTTGAGTTTAGAAGTGCTTCATATGTGATTGTGTTGATTTCTGTATCGTTCCCTTGGGCTGAGTTCTGTTGGTTTTTTGGGTCGTGTTAAGAAAGGACTGCCAGTTTTTTTTTTTTTTTCAGATGATTAGATTTGTGATGGTTTTGTTTAGAGTTTGGATTTGTTCAGTGGTCTCTATTGTTGGAAAGTTCCTTTGCTTTATGAAGTTTGCAAGTTACAGGAAGAAGTTTCATTTATATTACTATGTTCCTGTAGTATGTGTTTTTTGCTGGTTAGGTTTAGGAATTAGAGTTACAAAGGTAATTTGAAACTCGTGTTCTGGGTACTGTGCAAATGCTGGCCAATTTGCTTTCGTTTAGTTTTTTGTTTTTTAGTGACTTGGTTAGCTAAAGTGTTATTTGAAAGGTAAGTGGTGTGAGGAGAGTTTATGTAGTGTGCTCCTTATGGGCAATATTAAAGTACAAAAAGTGATATCTGGTGAGGTTGTCTGCTGAAGGGTGATGTTTGGAAATCTGGTTGGTTGGTTCCATAGGTTGATGTTGAAAGAATGTAGTTGGTTTATGAATAGTTCACCTTAAGGATCTTGGGTGTGAATGTTGAGCCATGCAGGATGATGGGTGCTGAAATATCCACATAGATAAATGTTGGGTTTGATATATAGGTTCTACAATTGAAAAAAATGTCTGGAAGGACTAAATCAAAACAGAATGTCTGCATCCCCAGATAAAGCCACTTTCACCCTTTTAACCATAAACAGACTTGAATCCAAACTGCAACTTCCCATAACTCTGAATGGCAAAAACCACCTCCATTCTACAGAACTCCAATCATAGTGAGTATCACACACAACACACACATGGCACTTACTCCCTACAACTTCAGCCAACTCCATTCTACAGAACTCCATCCATATTGAGTATCACACACATGCACTTACTCCCTACAATTTCAACACAAAGGCCATCAACTAACCAGATGCCCTCAGAACATTTGATGGCACCAGTTTGGAGAGAAAGTCTCATATTGTCAACAAACAGTTCATCTGCTCCACTTTAAACTATGCCTCACCTGCCTGGTCTGTTACCATGTTAAAAGCAGGAATAATAAACATGCAAACCACATGAAACAAGGTTTTCATATCACCAGATGCCTAGTTACCATAAAACAATGAACTCTGCACAAAAAACAAAAACACTTCCCAATACAATCTCACTTCAACATGTTCAGCATGGAATTCTTTGTAACAGCATTAGACCCCTCCCACCCAAACCAACCACCAACCTGGAGAAGAAACAGAAAATGTACCCTTCACTTTTTTTCTGCTTATACTCACAGTCAACCCCCCTCCCCCACAACAAATACAATATTAGCTAAACATATATGCATAGTAATAACGTGACAAGCATTCAGCAACTGCCTTTCCATTCCAGTCTGAAACTCCACTCCACCAAACATAAAACCATCTCTCTGACCTTAAAAACACCATTTCAACATATTGTAAGACCCCTCATGCCAAAGATGTAACTTCCATGCTTGAAAACACTGAACACTTATTTCCAATAGTCTGGCTTTCAAATTTTACTCTGTTACCTGCTTAAAAAATGTTTAATGAAGTTGTTTTAGTGCAGTTTGTAGCAGCACACCAACATTAGTACTACAAAAGAAATACTTGTTTCATTTAGTTTGAATAATTTGAATAGCTTAAAATAACAAATATTTTCAGAATCTGATATTTGCAACAAAGAAAAATTCAGTAGTTTTATTATAAACAGAAAAACTGTTACCCAATGAAGCTTGTATACTAAATTTTGAGAGTATTGAGAGGGATCTTTAATTATGAACCCTCTTTCTCAAAATATATAGTTTTTTTTTTTGTATAATTAGGTTATCATTATTACCCAACACAAACACAAAAGTACTGCTCTCAATCTTGACTACCTTTCATTCTCAACAAATATGTCACCATCAGGGCACTTGATTTAATACCTCCTCTGTCTTTCTCTGACAAAGAACATATGTGTCTAGTGACTTCATAAAGAAGTTTTTATTTCTTTGAGCACTTCCTTTATATGATCATCCCTGTGATTCCTTCGACATACTTTTTTACAAAATCATGGCCTTTTGTCTGAAAATTAGTTATAAAGCACACTCATTTATTTGCTGAAAAGAGATTAGCTACCAAAACAGATCAGTAGTATTAAAATATAGCAAAGAAACGGTTTTTCTTGAAGACTGCATTCCCTTGAGAGACATTAACCAGTCAGAAGGATTAAACTTAAGAGATGAGGCATACAAATGAGACTATATCTTTATACAAACAAACCCTTCTTCCCCACCTCACTTCACGACAAAACGTAATCTCAAAGAGCTGGAAAAATACTTTGACCTACAAATCCAAAGAAAAATCATATATCTGTACATTTCACAGTTTTTTTGCTATTTACATCACTGCAATGTTCTCTCTTTCAGGTACCGTGTCAGTGTGACAGCAAGGTCTGATGTCCCATTCTTCGGCCCAACTCTCCCTCCTACATCCATCTTTGACAAGGGTCCCCACTTTAAGGAATTCCTTCTGACCAAGCTTATCAATGCTGAGATTGCCTGTTATAAAGCAGAAAGGTTCGCAAAATTGGAGGTAAGCTAGTAAAAGCTCTCATCAATCAATCTGTATTTTGAGTCTTTTCAGTTGAAGATTTCCATAAATTCAAGGATGGCATCATACATAATATATCCTCTGTATCCTCATGCATTATAGGAGGAATGATGTATGAGAGGTGGAATTAAGAGTACTAAACAGCACTTTTGAAAATAATTATTGAGGCATGTGTAGATGAAACAGTACCCAGGATTAATAGGTTATGACTAATGGATATTTACTGTTTTATGTAACAAGAGCAAGGCGTAATGACATTACTAATTAGTAATATACAACCCCAGGTCCTTATTCAGCATGACTAATAGCATTTTTGCTTATTTTATGTATCGAGGTGGAAGTAAAGGGTGGCTCTGGAGTACTGGGGATTGAAAAGGCAGCATGCATGGAATTGACAACAATTTAGGTTTCATAGGCAAAAATGAGTTCCTGAGGTTAGGCACACACTGTCAATGGAATGAAAGAAGAGAAGAAAAATAGTAAAGGAACTGATGATATGAGGTAAGTGGAGTAGAAGAAACCCATTAGTCAAATAAAGGTGTGTGGAAGGAGGGAACTGAACAAATGTCAGTGTGTTTGAACATTAGAAGAGGAAGCTGTGGTAGGAATGGAAGAATGTCAGAAAAAGAAAGTAAGGAAGGTCTAGCCCTTTTACTAACACTGACAGAAATTGTAAATTGTTTTCATCGGATGAGGCAGATTTCCTCAAGGAAATATGTATTTAAAGTTTCAAATAAGGGAATTATCTAAACTGCTACCTCAGTGCAATTACCCCTTCATGAAATTATCATGGATAGGGAGCTATGGTTTTGGTGCATTACATATGACAGATAAAGGCCGTGAACGAATGCGGCCTTTTTTTTTTTTTTCCTGGCACTACCTCGCTGATGCACGGGGTGGCAATGCTGATTCCTGTAGGGTGAGGTGGT
>JAUTXX010527477.1:267-11138 GCA_032273605.1 Panulirus laevicauda | reverse complement strand
ATCGTGTGTTTCCTTGCGTTACCTCGCTAACACGGGAGACAGCGACCAAGTATTATGATAATAATAATAATTCTATTATGAAATGGTCTTGATAGAGCCTTAGTTGTCCATGCAGCCTTAGCTAACACAAGAGAAAACTAATGCAGATTCTCAAAATCCCTCTGCAGGCTGTAGGTAGGTGGAGCGGCTGGCGTTAAATTCTTTTCCTGAGGCAGCTGGAGGCGAGCACCGTGAAGCCTCGCACTGATATATGTCCCGAGACCAGGAGGGCCACCTGTCGCCTGCACCACCTCGTAAATAATGAATACACAGTGGTGGCGCCAGGCGGCACTTGCATGATTAAGAGAGACGTGCAGAATGAGGACGGGAACTGTTTGACCCCCACCCACTCTCTACTCTTCCGTTATTCTACCACACTACCGGCAACACCCAACCCCTTCATCCACAGGGGTCGATCAACGACACACACACACACACATACACACAATCACCGGGAAACCCGTGGGCTTCCGGCTACAGATGGAAATTGCCAACTTTGTCACTGATTATTGCAAGGAAAGGAGAGTCGTGTAATGTAGGTTATTCCACAATGTCTCTCATATACATATCATTGCTCAAACTTCCTCTCCTTTTCCAACGTTAGAGAGAAGGCACTCCTCCCCTGTAACTACCACCCTATATACTTCTCTCCTCTTTCACTGGCAACTTTACTTCGTCATTCCACCATTCATTTCCCTTTCTCATCCGCCCACTTCACACCTCCTGCATGTAACATGCATCTCACACATGGCAGCACTACTTTCCTAAATGCCTCCCATTCCTCACGCACTCCTCTTGCTACGTTTACTCCAACATTTTGCCATTTAACACTCACACAAGGTGTCTTTTCCAAGCTAACTTACTCTCACCACTCTCAACTCACCCTTAACTTTTCCTCTTTTCTTAAAACCTCAACAAATCTTCGCCTTCTTAAGGTAATGATGAGACATCCCACCAGCTGCCCCTCACAGCTCATTTACAAGCAAAAGTCTCGCCTTTTCACACCTTTCGATAAGAATTTTATCTAAAAATGCCCGCTGACCATCTTTCCTTCTCATCTTCGTATACTTATACATGTCCCTCATTTCAAACCAAGTAATCCCAATTACTAGGCCTTTTTCAGAACGCAGCTCCACGCATTGTGTTCCAGTTTCTATTTATCTTAATACCCCATGCCCCGCAGTCATACTCTAAACTGCCAGGTAGTGATGAAGTGAGGAGATGGAGTGTGTATTTCGAAAGCATGTTGAATGTAATTGATGACAGGGTGGAAGGAGGGTGTTTAGGTCGGGCTGGTATGCGAGGTGACAAAGTCATGGAGTGTTTTTTGGTGAAGAGAGAAGAGGTGGCGAAAGTCTTACGCGAGATGAAGTGTGGCAAGGCGGCTGGCGTGGTTCGTTTTGCAGTTGAATATATTAGGAACGGGGTGACCTTGCTGTTAATTGGTTGGTTAGGATTTCAATGTCTGTAGGGATCATGGCCAGATGCCTGAGGATTAACAGAATGCATAGCGCCAATGTATAAAGGTAAGTGGAATAAAGATGATTGTTCAGACTACAAAGGCACAAGTTATTTTGAGTGAACCTGATAAGTTGCATGGGAAAGTCGTGATGGAGAGAGTGAAGGCATATACAGAGCATCAGACTAAGGAGAAATATTGTGGTTTCAGATCTAGTAGAGGATATGTGGATCGGGTGTTTGCTTTAAAGAATGTGTGCTAGATATTTCTAGAGGAACAGAAGGGTGTGTGTGTGTGACATGTATAGATCTGGAGAGAAAATATGATAGGGGGTCATAAAGATGCCTTGTGGAAGACATTAAAAATAGATGGTGTGGAAAGAAAGCTGCTAGAAGCAGCGAGCAGTTTTCATCAGGGGTGTAAGGCTTGTGTACGAGTAGGGAGAGGGTGGAGTGGATGGTTGTAATTGAAAGTTGATGGGAGGCAGTGGTGAAACAAATGATGAACAGAAATATCTAATGTTATTCTTAAGTGTATCTACGGCATGTCTTTCAGCTACTGTAAGTGGTAAATAATCCGGTTTGTTAACAATCCTGTTAAAAGCAATGTATTTCGCCTCATCCGTAGTATAACATTCGCCAACGAGGCCATAACTACTGCTACATGTCAAATCAGACTAACGTAACCTTGAACAGCTGCTTAGACCGAAATAGGAAAGTACTTGATAATTCTGAAAACCTTTATCAAATCACCACTCGACCTTCATTTTCCTGTACTAAATATATCCAAGTCGTTCAGTCAGTTCTCATACGCCTCGTTTTTCAGTCAGGGAATCATCGTGGTTCCTCGCCACTGTGTTGTCTCCATCGTGCCTAAGTCTGTTGCTTTTCTAAGTAAGGTGACCAAAACTGATCATGATATTTGACATTGGGACGCGCCAGAGGATCGTAGAGAGTAGGGACAATATCCTCAGACGTGAATTCAATTGGTCTGTTTATGAAGACTAGAATTAGCTTTTGTCTTCTCGTAATGCAGTTCTTACATGTCTTTACGTCATCAGAAACTGATATATCTGAATTTTTTCCTCGTCTACCGCTTTTGACTCAATATTTATCCTATCTATTCTTTCCGGTTTTCCAACTGATGTATAAAACTTTACACTTACTGATATCAAAATCTATTTGCCACATGTGGGCCCAGTCTATCAGTTTGTTTGTGTTTGCCTGGAGACGTAAGCGTTCAGTTTCTGTAGCACTTTTATATCCCAGATCAATAACGTCTGCGAATCTTAATACCTCACAATGCAGCTCATTATCTTCCTCACTAATACATAGGAGATAAATGAGCAGTCCCAAGTTTGACCCTTGCGGCACGCCGCTTGTCACTTGTAACCATTCTGATACTTCACCAACAACACCATTACTCTGTGGTCGATCTTGCAATTTTTGAAGCACCGAAATGCAACCCCCAACTCTACAGAACCACTTAAGTTTTTCTAGTGACCTTTAAAGTAGCACTTAAACGGGTTTTTTTTTTTATTCGAAAATCTACATAGATGGGATATACCGGTTTGCCCTCAACACTCGTGTTAATCTTATCATAAAGTAAATGAAGCAACTCATTTAGACAAGAAAAATCTCATCGAAACCCATGCTGGGAATCTTTGATTAAACGGTGATCCTCTAAATGATTTATAGTCTTGTCTCAGATAATGGCCTCCATAATTTTTAACCAAACACAGACGTCATGTGATTTGCATGATAATTATTGGACCGAGATATGTTGTGTTTAAATATAAGCCATAGATTTACAAAATTACAGTCCACTGAAACTTGCAGGCCTTACATTTACAAGATTACAGTCCTCTGGAACTTACAGGCCTTACATTTACAAGATTACAGTCCTCTGGAACTTGCAGGCCTTACATTTACAAGACTACAGTCCTCTGGAACTTCTACCCTTGCAAGAAGTGACATTGAAAATAACAGACTAAGAGTTTAACTGCCTCTTTTCTACCATTTTCCATCGTCCTCCAATAAAACTTATCTGGGCCTACTATTTGTTTACCTTTTATCCATTCAACGTTATTAGTATATCTGGAACGTGTGTCACTACGTCGCCAGATGTCCTCTGTTAGCAGCTGACCTGGGTCTGGTACACGAGCCGTGTTCTCGGTGGCGAACCCGGGAGAAAACGATATCATTCATGATGTTTACTATGGCTTCATCGTCTTAATCACAGAAAACAACGACATGGTTTAAGATTCTGACCAAGTCGCTGTCTTCTGTAAGTAATGGACCAGCTGACCGAGTAACGATTGTTTTTAACATATCTCTAGCATTTCTAAGGTTTCCTTTGCTATTCACGCTTTACGCTTATGTTCCTACGATGATGGATGAGTTTTCCATTACGCAGACTTACGCAACTTGACGCTATTATACTGGTTATTATTCACTTTGAATAGCATTATGCACAATCTTCTTATTTCAGTTTCACCATTTTTGGCTCAGTTCTGGAAAATGACATACAGGGATCATTCCTCCAACATCCTACAGAAATGATCTGCTTTACACAATAGTTTCTCTGTATCAGGGTCGATGAACTTAGTCTTTGAAAACTAACAAATATCGTATAAATGTATAATTCATTCTGATTACTTAGCCATCTAATATTCTTCAGGTTTAAGTCTATCACTATGTACATCAAGCAAAACAGATTATGCAACACATGTTATCGTAACGGGATTACTGGTCTCCCTCAGGATATTGATCGTCTCTGCCCATTTTGATACCCTGCAGGGGTGGTGGGTCGGGCCTGGAGAACCCCCCCAGTTCTGTCAGGACTCCCTGCAACATTTGCAAAATTTTGCCCCGGACGAGAGTGGCGTGCCTGCAGTCGCTTTGAACGACGGATGTGGGTCGTTCTGACGGAGACGGAAAATGAGACAAATTTAAGAATGTGCGAGACGAGACTGACGGAAGAAGATAGTCGGAACCCTTGCGTCGAACGGAGAGAAGTGTAATGATGTGTCTAACGGTATAGTAAGATTAGAGGTAAGGAGAAGATCAATTATACGAGTAAAAGAAAAACTAATGATGAGGAAGAAAGAAAGGTATGTAAGAACCTAAAGTGTACAAGATCCTAAAGAATGGAAAAGCCGGAGGTATAGATAGATAAGGGCGCCAGGTGGTGAAAAGCGAGGATGGAGCTGCTATGGAGTGGAACTGAAGACATGGAAAAGTGTTCAGGTACCTGGTGACTGGACGAAGGAAAGAATGATGCCGCTGTATAAATTAAAGGCGAGTAAAGGTGAATGATAAGTCTCTTTAGCATGCAGGAAGGCAAGTTAAAGATATAAGTGGATACCTGTTGATGATGAGAAAGAAGGTGGGTTTAAGAAGGGTGGAATATGTATATATCAGACATTCGTACTTAGATGAGTGGTAGAGAAACTTTTAGAGAGAAAGACAATGTTGTATGTGTAGCCTTTTATGGAAATATGAAAGGCACATCCTAAAGTGAATTGGAAAGCAATTTGGGAAACTCTGAACTGCACAGGAGACTGGCGAATGCTGTTAAGAGCTTTCAGAATGAGAAAATAATAAAGTGCATGTACGAGAATAAGTGGTGGTATGAGTGAGTGCTTTCAAATTGACGTGGAACTGCGTTCAGGCTCTTTGATGGCACCGTGGTTATTATATGTTTTTGTTTTTATAGACCGATCATTAAGCGAGGTGAGAGTCAGATGGGATGATTTGTGGCGTGATATCGAACCTCGAGGAAAACGTAACATGCCGAAGATAAAAGTTCTACACCACTACGGATAAAAGTACTACACCAGTTTACGAAAGGGATGTGAGCTCACACTGTAAGCTAACGTACTTGAAGAAGATGGAGATGCGAATGAGTAAGCTCTGAATATTTTGGGAGTAAAGCTTACTAAGGATGGCGGCGAGGAAAGAGGAAGTTGAAGATGGTCATAGGAAAGGAGGAAAAACTAGAGGTACGACTCAAAGCTCTGGTGAATGGTAAGATTTTAAGCTCAGTGTGTGCAAGATGCTTGTATGAAATAGATGTGAGGCCCAACTGTAAATAGGTCAGGATAAGTAAAAAAAAAAAAATACGAAATGAGGGCACTGGGGATGGAAGGGGTGATAGGTAGAACGAAAATGATGACAGAGTGATCTGCTGTATGAACAGAGATGTATATAATACTAGGAAGGCGCAATGGGAGGTACGTCAGAATTCATGGCAGATATTAGGTTGGTCAGAAGGACGTACGGCATCGTGGCAAAATGGAGGAGGAGGAGGAGGAGGAGGAGAAGGAGACAGCGGAAGAGATGGATAAATACAATGACGGACCTTATCATGGCTCGGGATATTTCAAATAAAGATTGGATGCAATGGAAGAATCTTTTTGTGTTTAGTTAGTGCGAATGAAAACGTTCGCCTCGCTTGGATTCATGTCGTTTGTAAAGTAAAAGAAAAAGAATGAAAATTACTTAAGTGTGGTTATCCATACTTGCCTTTAACACACGAGGCATGGGGTCGAGGACGTATGTGTGATATTCGGAAACCGTGTGTTCCTGACCGACTCCATGTGACCAAGACTGGATTCATGATAAGCAGATAATAATTGCGTAGAACAGATAATGAAAAAGGGAACAGAAACTGAGTTATCTCATCAAAGGTCATGATTTCATGATGGCAAGCCATCTTTCTGCGTGAGCTGTTCTCTCTATAACCTCGATTTTCCAGCTCAGGCCATCACCCTCAGATCCAAATGTTTTACGACTTATCACAGGCAGTTTGGGTTGAGGGTTAGCGTTCCTGACCGTGACGCATTCACGGGCCCGCCCAGGGTCGAACGTATAGGTTCCAATCCTAGTTGCGGTGGTCGGTCCACAGTCAACCCAGCTGTTCATCCAGCCTAAACGGTTGGTGTATAAAATGGGTACCTGGCTCAGGCTAGGGTATAACCAGCGTTAATGAGATGGCCTCCATTAAGGCTTCAGATACCCATACCATCTCACCTAACATATATAAAAAAAAAAAACATTTCGCTGAGATCATGATAATACTTCAAATTCAAATTTGCTTCTTGTTGACAAAAAAGATATTTACGATTTTATCAAATACTTGAAAGCTAAAGAATGAGTTCCTTTACAATAGAAAGAGATCATTCAGATTCTGAACCCCTACCTCAAGCGAGGGAGTATCAGCTGATGTAAGTGAAGTTTCTGACGAGGTTATCATGAGTGTGGGGCATAACACCATTGCACCCGCCTGGTGCGCTATCTACACCCACCATTAAATATTCTAATGTTCACACGACTGTGGTCCAGTAAGTTGCAACCATAGAATCTAGATACTGACAAGATGATAAAGTATCCCTCGAATTAATTCATCCATTGTGACTAGGTATTGGTTTTTATGTCAGAAATACCAATTATTTTACCTCTGGTTAGCAGAAATTTTTCTGAATGCTCCCCACGATCCTTCCATCCTTTCACAAGATGTTTGGCATATTTGGCACAGTGGGAGTTAACAATACGTAATCATAAACAGCCAGTATTAATGACCTATGCTACTTGAACTATATCTAGCTTATACAAGATCTCACCTCCCGTAGGAAAGGAATGAGGAAGACCAGAAATAACAGTGTGCTGAAAACTCCCTCCACTTTACTTAGAACAAGAACCAATTTACGAAGTAGATAGATCTCTCATTATTTACAGTTCTGCTTAACTGATACGACAGAAGAAGAAAAAAAGTATTTCTCTCTGACGGTATTTCTGTTTCTGTGGTGTTAGGGTGAAAAGACACGAGGACTGTGCCATATCAAATGGCCTCCTTCTCTAGTAACATCAGGGTATAGTAAGATCACAGAAGTGCCTCACGAGTTATACTGCTCAATATTCTCTAAAGTCGAGGGGACAAACTGAGTAACGGAGGGGCCGCCACCCTCATGTGACAAATTGAAAGTCATTAGATTACAGCGTCAGCCGATAGCAAGTTAATCAGTATGTAATCGATCATCTTCTTTATTACTGTGCTAAGGGTAATGGTCTTGGAGTAGTGAGGAGATGATGAGGTTGATCTAAAGCTCTCGAGGGTTCGAACAACCACAGACATTGGTCGTATATGATGAGAGAACTTTGAAAATGAAATCTGAAATGCGTTTGGTGTACTATGTCTTCCTTACTTATAACAGATTCTAAAGATACGGTCATTGTTACCATATTTGAATAATTTATAGCATTTCCAACACTGCTGGCGTGATGGTGTGCAAGTCTTTGAGGCCAGAGGAATAAGGAATGAAAGCAGGACAGATGACAATCAGCATTTTCTTTTTCCTTTCCCAACTTCCCTCCAGTATACGCCGTTAACATACAAGGAAAAGACTTGTTTTCTCTCTGAATATACTACATGGACTGGAGTGGGCCCGAGACTCTGCCCACCTTCACCCCCCAAAAAAAGTCGTAAAACTTCTTATCAGAGAAACTTTTAGCTACTTTGGATCTCATAATGTTGTTTTTACTCCTTCTTAATCTTTTTAATAGCTTTGTGATGACGTGATACCGCGTTCCCCCTCTGATGTGAGGCAGCAACTCATCTTCAGGGTAACTGGCTCCCGTCCAAGTATTGTTCTAACATGACAGAATCATGTCTGAGGTCCTGAGCATGATCACTGTAAACCTCTGCACCCAGTTTTCTTCAATGTTTATCTTCTATAAAACAGGTTGAGTGGCACCATTTGTAAAGAGATACAAGTTAGAATGAACATTGAGTGGAGGACGTTTGCATGCCTAACAAGACAACAGGTTCAATATAGTATAATGCTTAAAAGGATGTATGAATATCCTAAAGAGCTTCTTTCATCAAATTTTCCCTAAATAACTCGTCAAGTAAGCGAGCCTTTCTCGAGTCCAGGACGTGATCATAAGCATCAGTTGTATAGCAACGAGTGATATGGAATGTGACCGCTGCGTGTGAGGTGGTGACCCAGCCAGGTGACCCTCGACGGGGATGTGGTCGGTGGGATAACTGCTGCACCCATCCAGGGAAATATTATAGTGATGTCCCTGTCATTCTACCACCACCTACCCGTGGTGTCAGCCAGGCTTCTTCCTCCTTAGGGTATTAGCCAGCCAGTCTTTTACGACCTCCTTGAGGTGCCGGCCAGTCTACGGTCTCCCTAGGGTACCAAGGACGCCAGCGAGTCAACGTTCTCCCCACGGTGCCAGGAAGTCTCCACCTACTCGTGGTGCCAGGCAGTCTACATCCTCCCGGGATGCCAGCCACTCAACGACCTTCATGAGGTGCCAGCCAGTCAATGACTTCCTAGGGATGCCAGGCAGCCAGCCAGCCAACGACCTCCACTGGGTGCCAGCCAGTCTACGACCTTCCTGTGGTGCCAGCCCGTCTACGACTCCCTCCCTCCACCCGTGGTGCCAGCCAGTCTACGACCTCCCTGGGGTGCCAGCCAGTCTACGACCTCCCTAGGGTGCCAGCCAGCCAGCCAGCCACCAACCATCATGGGGTGCCGGCCGGTCAGTCTACTGCTCAACCGAGTTACTCAACTTTCACTCTCGGTGTTAAACTCGCACTCGGTGTTGAGGGCCGGCATTTTGATACAAGCTGGAGAGCCGGGGAAACTTTGGTTGATAGTGACGAAGCTCCTCTGAGCGCTTGCTGTTCCTGGAGAGGTGGGGGCGGCGGCGGCCGGACAGGATGTCGTCGTCTTCATGATTCAGGGATCAGAACACGCAGACACTCGGCTAAGCCATCTCTACCTCCCGCTATAGTAATCCAGAAGGTCAGCCTCCAACAGGTTTGTCACCTGGATGGCAAGGCATCGCTCACTCTTCTGTAGAAATGATTGTAATGTGAAACTACGCAGCCAATTACGTACACATCACAAGGTGACCTACGCTGGTAATACAATCCTTACGTATAGTCGTCAGTCAAACTTTCAGTCAGACATGATGCTCTTCTCCTCCACGAACAAATGCATTATCATAACTTAAGTGTTTTATGTTCCATTTTCCAACAGCCTTACTGTGACAGTAGGTTAGGGGTTCCACGATATATGATATGGGAGAGTCGTGCTGGGAATTATGATTTGTGTAAACAAGTTCCGAATGCCTTCAGTGCAAAAAGGTTGAAAACTATGGACCGTATACTACTCAACGAGCTACTGCGTCGCTTGATTGCTGTGTGGCTGTTGACAACTCTACGATGAGCCGTTATGATATCTGTTCCGTTTTCTATACAGCTAAACATGGAATTCCACTGTATATTTCCCGTATCACGTCTTTCCTGTGAGGAAAAACTCCTCCATTCCATAAGCCAGGATGTATATCTACACAGAAAAGAATAAAGAAACATGAATGCCATTTCTCTCCAATTTTTTTCATCTTCATAGTAACAAACATGGAATCGGCACACACACACACACATGCCGGAATCATGACCATCTCGGAGGTAAGAAGGGAAGAGCACAAGAGAAAAAGAAAGAGTTAATCATGGCGCCATGGGCGTTGGCAGACGTGGGTCATAAAGATGGAGAGGTGATCAGGAAGAAGAAGTGGGGAAAGACTATTCAAAGAAGAAAGGCGAATTCCACAGCATTGTTGTTCCATGAACCACACACACACACACACACACACACACAGCTCTTTTATCTATATGGTCTACCATCAAGCTCCCGGGGATGTGCGTACGTGTCCACGTAGTGTTATGCAACGCCTCCTCTGCCGTGTGCAGTTACCTTCCATCAGCGTGTCGTTAGTGCCACGGATGTGGACGGGTTAGGTTTGTGTTTTTTTTTTTCTTTTTTTACGTCCCACACGATCTCTCTCATAGCTGCTGAGTGCGGGATGCCTCGCCCAACCATACTGGACTGACATGTTCAGGCAGTGTGTGTGTATGTGTGTGTGTGTGTGTGTGTGTGTGTGTTCTTGCAGATTGCAATATCTTTTTTAAAGATGTTCATCTACGTAAAAGATGTCCATGCCCTTGCTGGAGTGATGATATCCTCACTGGAGGGTAATATCCTTAATCAAGTAGTAATATCCTATTTGAGGGGTAGTATCCTTACTGGAGGGGTAATATCCTTACTGGGGGGGGGGGTAATATCCTTACTGGAGGGGGAATATCCTTACTGGAGGGGTAATATCTGCTGTATAAATTATGAACACCGCTGGTGAGAGGACACAATGTCCCCCTTGCTGGACCTCACTTAGTAATGGAAATTCTGGTGACGTTGGAATATTGATGGTTACTGCACTGGTGCTTTGGTGAGGCAAGTTACATAGCTATGTCCCCATAATTTAGCTTAACAGGATATGCGTGAAGCACGTGCTGTTTA